>JAUESF010000022.1:8583584-8593860 GCA_032274765.1 Malacoctenus tetranemus | reverse complement strand
GTGTGTGTGTGTGTGTGTGTGTGTGTGTGTGTGTGTGTGTGTGTGTGTGTGTGTGTGTGTGTGTGTGTGTGTTTTGTAGCCCAGAGACACAAGAGGCTCCTGTAGGAATAAATCTAGAAGAAGTTATCAAGTCTGGGAGAGGATACATTATGTAACCGTACATCTCCATGCCACATCTCATTAGAGGCTATACGTACCCCACTGAATACAAAAATGAACCCTGAACTCAGTAATTGTTCATAAATGATAAACTGGGTAATAGCAGAGGCCCCACTTGCCCAGAGTGCTGCCTGACCTGTTTATGCCCTTCATTTACCAAGTAGAAGGCAACGCAATAAAAATCAGTGCAATCTAATTATGGGGGTAATCACACTGAATTAGGAAATGTAACCGCGCTGCTGTATGCGACGTGTTGATGTTGCAGCAAACAAAGTCTCAACACGTCGACTCTTTTGCACGAGTTCCAGGAATGTTTCTCTTCAAGTCGTCACTTTTTTCTTTCTTTTCGATCCATCTGCTTGAATTCTTTCCAAATGAGAGATCAGATTCGCACCGTCGACGTGAACACCCGAGTAAAGTGATCACTGACTGGGGAAGATTCTCCTGCTTCTTGAGTTCCATAAATAATTCAAAATCCTCTTGGATAATTCAGAAATACATTCGTTCTGGAGCTGAAAACAGGGCTGCTTTTCTTAGCTAATGCAAAAGTTGTTTTCTGGGTTGTTGTGTGTGTTTTTTTTTTTTTGCAGATACACGACAGAACAGCTGAGTGAGTGTTGCTCCTGGAGGTTTTGTTTTTTCAACTGAGTGATCAGAGGAGAGTTGATCTGAATATTTGAGATCGTTCTTTGGCTGCGGAAATCGCAACTTTGTGACTCAAACAACAAGGCAGGCGAACTGTCTCGTACTCGTGCCACCCGAATTTCCCACAACATGCAAATTTATGCAAATGTGCTCCGATGCTCCTTCCACAGCAACCATTATGTGTGCGCCGCAGATCTTCTCCTAAAGGTCTCGTACTTCCAAGCTGTCTGCCACAATTTGTTGCGGCCTCGTTCCTGTACATCACGGTGAATGATGGCAGCTCGATTGCATTTCATCTGCTGCACTGGCTGTGCTGAGATGTTTCTTTTTCTGAAAGTTATGAAGCGCGCTTCCTGCACGCTCAGCACTAACAGCTGAGTACTTGAAATGAGTAATCAATAATCACTCACTCCCCCCTTTTTTTCTTCTCTTTCCATCATTCATTCTCACCCTTGCCCTCCCTCTCCATCGCTCCCTTGCTTTGTATCCTGTTTACAGGTAGATGCATGTGTGAGGCCCAGTGATCCAGAAGTCCCCACACAGCCCCCTCCCCCCCAGCCCCACCACCACATCTCCCTCTCTTGCCCGCTCTCCCCGACGAGGCCCTGCCTCCCCCCTTCACTCCAGCCATCATGACGTCCACCGAGCGGCTTCTGGGATTGGCCGAGGTGGGGCTGAGGTGCGACCAGGAGATCGAGAGGCGGTACGAGATCGTGCCCTCGGTGGTCTGCTCCATGTGCTGCCTCTTCGGGATCATCTACTGCTTCTTCGGTGAGTTCTGATAAGACCATGAAAAAAATTAGTCACGGATTTGGAAAACCCCCATCAAGTAAGCTGCCCATCAAGTAAGGCTTGGTGAAACGGTGACATCCTCACCCTCGTTCCCCGAACCCCGTCAACATGAACACCACTGTTCGGCTGAAGCTTTGAGATTGTTAAAGCTTCCACTACGACTGAAATCTCTCTGCAGCACCATTTAACCTTCTGACATAAAATCTGAAGCATTCTGATTCCTTTTGATTTAAAACTTCTCCTGTTACGATGCTGTTTTTATTGGATACTTTTTTGATACTAGACACGTGCGGACGGCCCTGAGATTTCTCTGACAGAAACATGTCAACTTTTCTTAAAGTTCAAGTCAATTTTTCTTTACGTCAGTTCTGTTTTAAATCTGTCTCAACCTGCTTATTACCTCTGCAAGCAAGGAAACCTGTCTTTTACAAAGAGCTGCATTTCTGCCAGCAGCTATAATGAGAGATGGGATTGAAATACTGAAGCGTGATTGATTTTTTATTTCTGCACATGTCAGAAGTTGTTACATTTTTTCCCCCTACGAACCTGTTGCCAAAAACGTCATCTTTCATCCGTTTTTTTAATTTCTGTTCTGCTGGTCTCTCTGTGTGAAGCATCAGTTTAGGAGCAGCGATATACAGTGATCTTGTTTCTGTTGGAGTCAATATTGAACGTACACGTCTTTCAAATCAAACCACTGCGGCAATGAGATTTCCTTCATGTCAGTGAATAATTGGACTCTGGTGACGACGTCGGGAAACGCAGTAACAAGCTCATATTTGAGGAACCTAAATCGCTCTTATTATCAGACAAACTATTTCAAGTGCTGCTCCTTGTTCGAGGGCATGTTTCTCTTGCACCAGTGAAACCCAACCTTTTTCCTCAGAATCCTTCCAAATTGCCCAAAAAATAAGCACACACTCTGACCACCCTTCAATAAAAGAGCCCCTCACCCCCACCCCCCGCCCCCCTCTCTGTGGCATCCTCCCAAGAGGGCCGCAAACGACATTGTGTTCTTGTTTGACTGTATTTATTGCATCGTAAGTATTAAGTAGACCCCATAATGAGTTTGGATGTGAAGTCATTACAGAACAGCGCAATCAATAAATAATTAGAGAGAAAAGGATTCGCTGCGTTGTCCGAAGGAACACTTCATGTTCATCGTCTTGCTCTTTTCTTGTCGCTTTTTTTCCTGCTCATGGGGGCAAAGATTTTTCCTCCTGCTCTCTTTAAATGGAAACACAGTCAGACCAGATGTCAGATGTGGCTTCAGGTTTTAAAGAGTTACTGGTTTCACTGGACCTTGAAGAGACACATGTTAAGCCTAACATGCAATTATAGTTACATAAATACAATAAACAAAGTGGTGGAAATGGTGTGTTAAACATTGAGTTTAAATTTTCCCACTGCCGTTGGAAAAAGAAGACAGTTGAAATTAAAAGTGACGAGGTTTGAAAGTTGTGAATGTCAAAAAAAAGAACTTCTTTAAATTAATTCAAGTATAATTTTGCACACTATAGCTTTAGAATATGGTGACCTGTGTGTTTGTTTTCCTATTTTGGAAGCATATTAAAAGCTATGAGGGGCCTTTTTTGCATGCAAATAGACAGGCAGGGGTTCACTGAGGCGTACAAAAAGCATTAACATTCACTGTACATGTCCTGCTAAAGCTGCTGTGTCGGTCCATGCATTACAAACAGGTCACCTAAGAACGTTACGAAGTTTACTGCAGGCTTCGACACCAAAATGTGGACGGCACCTCTATTCATTCGGGTTCCCTCGCATTCGAGCAGAAAATGTCAAGTTTGCCCTCAGCCTCCGGCCAGACACGATGTGAGCTATAGAAACCATGTTACATCGAATGAATCCAGGCAGATAAATAGTTTCAGTTCGCATGCTAACTGGAGATATTCTCCTTTTTGTGTGTGTCTGTAACTTAAACCAGTTTTCAAAGTCTTTTTTTTTCATTTTGAAAACCATTTCAAACGCCTGCTGCGAAAAATCAAAAGTTACACGTAGGAAGAAAGTAAATAGCTGCGTTTGAGTTGAGCCGCTTCAACTCCGCAGTCCCGCGGTGACTGTTTGTTTCAGTCTGTGTTTGACAGCGTTCTTGGAAAACAGACACAGTGTGCTGCCGTTCGCAGTGTCGCAACGACAGTTCTGCAAACGACACGCAAACGCATCGCAGAAACTCTGAGGTCACATTTCAGTACAATAAAGAAGAATTAGGTTTCTGCTGGTTATCAGTGGGGAGACTGAGCCTCCCTGCCGATGATTGAATCGCCTCACTGTAAAATTTGGTTCGGTTTCAAGATCCGGGGAGGGAAAAAAAAAGGTTTGCTCTCATTTATTCCATCGCTCAGCATAAAGTTGGAGCAAAAATAATGAGCGCTTCTGGTGGATCAAGATGGACGAGGCAAAGGGAAAAAAAACAGAGAGGAAGGGTTTAGCTGAATAAGCCAGATTGAACAGATGGGATGGTGAGATGGCTTGAGGGAAGTACGGAAAGCAACAAGGTAAAAAAGAAACGAGGAGTCGGAGGAATAAGCACAGCAGTGGAGCAGTGAAAGAAGTGGACGTGAATGCATGGGGAAGAAAGAAGGAGGAGAGGACGGACCAGTGAAGAGTCGACCAGAATTCAGGCGCAGTGATAGATGAACAGAAAATAGATCACTGATTGAAGGAAACAACATTGCATGTGTGAAGCCAGTTTTGCGAATGTGTGTCAGCCCCTGGCCAAGCGAACGTTCCGGGGGGGCGGCGGCTTTAGATGTGGTGGGAATGCTCCAGTTTTTCCATGTCAGACGCTCATTCCTCCGGGCACTCTGTCGCTGACGAAGTGCAAACAGCTGTGAAGAAAACAGTGGCTTCCTCTGCACACGGCGGCTGAGAGAACGCTGGGAACAAAAAAAAAAGCACCCGAGGTTGAGCAGGAGGAACAGAGGACGCATGCAGGAAGTGTATCAAATAATTGAGGTACGGTCACGAGGGAGGAGCACGGACGGTGGTTCGGACGAGACGGGGAGCATTGTTTGGCTCAGCTGTGCAATGCCTGATTACACAAAGATAACAATCTGAGGTTGGGTCCCCCAGGGACAGAGTCCAGTCAGGGAGCGAAAGAAACAGAAAGTGGAGAAAAAAAAGGAAGCGAGGCGCACACATTAATAAACATAGAGGAAAGGGGCC
The DNA here is from genome assembly GCA_032274765.1 of Malacoctenus tetranemus. NCBI lineage: Eukaryota > Metazoa > Chordata > Actinopteri > Blenniiformes > Labrisomidae > Malacoctenus > Malacoctenus tetranemus. The sequence continues at coordinate 8,589,078 of JAUESF010000022.1, read as the reverse complement.
GAGGAGATTTAAAAGTGTTGATAAGCTAAGCTTTTAATGCTGTGGAGACTTTTATTCTGCTTTCATTGCAACAAAACGTTAAATGAAAGGGATGCAAAGAAGGACAGTGGAAACATTTTGATGGGAAATGAAACAAAAAAAGAAAAGGGACGGTGAGAGCAGCTGTTCCTTTCAGCAGGCTCCTCAAGTAATGAATGTCAATGACCGCCTCAATATAATAATTATCATATTTTAGGCTGGATGTAATTACTGAATGAAAATGGAAAAGATAAACACATTTTTGAAAACGATAAAGAAAACACGCACACGCGCACACACACACACGTACATGCTCGGTTTTTAATGGTCAGCAAATACAAGTCACGTTTATTTATTTATGCAAACAACCGTTTTCTGTAGTTGTAATTATTTCAGTCATTGTCTGGCTGTTAGATAACTTTCAAGATGCATCTATCCATTTCCTTCAGCGGGGTTGCCGGTGCTTGCAGAGTCTTACCCAGACTCCACTCTCCTCGGACACGTCCTCCGGCTCCTCTGCGAGGACCCCAAGGTGTTCTCAGGCTGTCCAAGTGACATAATCCCCCCCAGTGTGTCCCGGAGATCCCCTGGAGCCCTTCTTAATGGGGCATGCCCATTCCTCTTTCAGAGAGAGGCAGCCGGGAGGCGATTCGAAACGCTCGCCTGAGTCACCTCAGCTGACGCCTGTGAACATGGAGGAGCAGCTGCTCTACTCCAAGCTCCTCCTGACCAGAATGTGAATCCAGGGACCACTCAAAAGCAAGAAAAAAGGTTTAGAAACAAAGTGGTTGACAAGGATCTGGTGGAAAAAAAAACAGTATTAACAAGTATTAAAAAGTGTATATTAACTCTGTATTAACCACATTATAAACTGCAAATGACCAAATGTACAAACACGAGCACTGAGTGGAACACAAGTCATTCAGACAGTTTGGTGTTTGTGAGTTTGGACACGCGTCACTGAAAGCCAAAAGCAAACATCCTTCTCTCGTTTCATGTTGTGTTTGTGCGACGGCTGTCTGTTCAGCTCCCAAGCTCTTAAATACCCTACAAAATATTGCAGAGACCTTCAGTATCATGTTGTTATTGTGGTATAATTGATTTCATTCTCATTTAATCGATGTTTCTGCCTGCTCACTCAGGCTTGCATGCTCACACACACGCACACACACACACACACACGCACACATGCACACACACACACGGGGGTGCAGGGGGACACAGTTTGTATGCCTGTGCTGTCCTCACTCTGTTTCTCGTCTTTCCTCCAGGCTATCGATGCTTCAAGGCCGTCCTCTTCCTCACTGGCCTCATGTTTGGCTCTGTGGTCATCTTCATGCTGTGCTACAAAGAGAGGGTGATGGACACCCAGCTCAGCGTGGAGGCGTCGGTGGGCATCGGCCTGGGCATCGGGACCCTGTGCGGCCTGGTGACCATGTTGGTGCGCAGCGTGGGGCTGTTTATGGTCGGCCTGCTGCTGGGCCTGCTGGTCGGAGTGGCGTCACTGGTGGTACTTGATCACTTTCCTACCTATTTTTAGAGTAATTGAGGTTAACTTTCGTCTGGTTTGCGAAAAGGCTTTAAGCTTTGTTTAAGCAGCGTTGATTCCCTGAAATGGAGCCGTCTCAGGGATTGTTTCATAATGAGCTCAGGCTGAGAGCAAATACAGAAAAACCCAGTAGTTACAGTCAGTGAGAGAGAGAAAAAAACTGCTTTCTATTAGGAGACCCTGTGATAAAAATTGACATATAAGTGGGCTGCTGTCTCAACTAGTTATCACTTATTCAGAGTGACGGATTGAAGGTTGGTGTTTGTGAGCATGGAAATGTGTCACTGGGAGCCAAAAACAAACATCGTTCTCTCTGGTCCCTAATTATAATACAGCAGCCCAGCAGATTTGATTTTTGTAGCATCACGATGCCTCGCTTGGATAAAAATATCATGTGTTGGCGTTCCAAACATTTTTAAAGTGGTCATCATTATTAGTAAAAACTGCTGCTGCTGAGTTAAACCCAAAACGTCGTCCGTCTCGTTCCCTCAGGCCATGGAGGAGTTCTACCACCCGAGAACAGTGTGGGTTCCTCTGGGCATCCTCCTGGGCTCGGGAACGCTGTTCGCCGTGCTCACACTTCAGTGGCAGCGCTGCTTCGTCACCCTCTCCACCGCCACGTTCGGGTCGGCCATCATCACCGTAACCGTTGACTACTTCATCGAGCTGTTCGCCTTGGTGCACTACATCTACGAGCGACTCCGGGTAAGAGCATCTGCCACCCCCGGGCTCGGCGTGTGTGTGTGCGCGGCGGAGAGACGGCCGCGGACCGATCGGCAGCTGACTGACAGATACAATCTCTGATATTGACCGCTTTCATGGAGCAGTCCCCATCAGTGATTTTTGACATTTCACCTCCGTCTGCAAGACTTCACCAGCAGCGTGGAGCGAGCAGGTGGATGTGAAATTGACAGAAAAGAGGGAGAGCCAGCCGTGGAGCTGCTTCTCTCTGTTGACCCTGTAACTCAGTGTTGAGTCAGTGAAGAGAAATGGAGTGAAAACTGCCATCATTTGTAGATATTCTGAGCAGACGGAAATGTCTCGTCATATTTCGGTTCGACAAGCCCCCCGCGTGTCACTTCTCTCGTTGTTCACCGCCTCATGTCCACATGCAGGGTGTAATGAGGTGGAGGACGGCAGCTCGAACCTGAATTCAGCCTCAAATGAGGCAAAGATAACGTTTTGATTGGGCGCTTTCACAGAAATGTTCGTCCATTCATTTCCAGGTCATAATGTTTTTGCTGGACTGGATTATGTTTGAAAGGCTTCCTAATGTTTTTAGCCTTTATCAAGCGCTGTTTTTCAGCGCTCGGATTTGTTTGATTGGTAGCGGAGCTCTTCCACCGAATCACGTCGGACTGGGGAAGCGTCGCAAATGAAGTAGATGAAGAGTGCACTTTCTATATCCATCAAGTATGCAACAAATGGATAATAGGGAAAAAGCAGAAAAAATTCAGAAGGAGGAACAGAACGGGGATGACAGATGTGCGCTTCCTGTACAAGAAACTAGGACACTCCTTGACAACAGGAACCATCAACATGACAGATTTATCGCCTGTGTAGACAAAAAAAACACGTGACCCAGGAGGACATCCGGCGACCTCCTTTTTGTCCGGGGACAGATACGACCTGAGCCGCGCGACCCTCGAAATAGAACAGACGGCGCAGCCACACGAGGAGCGAACCCCATCACGCGAGAGTGAGGCGAAGAGTGACAACAGAAGAATGAGCGTCTGAAGGAAAGGTGTAGATAGGTGGGAGAACGGCGACAGGTCCGATGACGGCCTGAGTGAAGGGCGACGACAGGGAAGAGATGTACAGGACAGAGGGGGTGAAATGAAAGCGATGGAGACAGGAGCATGCCTCTGAACCCCCCCCTCACCCACCCTCGCTTTCTGCCCTCGATAGCACAGGAACTGCAAGTTGTTACTCCTGAGGACTGAACGGTCAGGCAGCGTCGAACCTGTCACCTGAGTAAAAACAACACAAAAGGGAGTTCGTAGTATTTATTTCACTGCACCTCAGTTTGTTTTCTAATTGATGATCAGGAAAAGTTATTCAACACGACTTCAAACTTTGGTACATCCGCAGCGTGATCCAGTTGCTGCAAAGAGATTAATTACCCACTAACACTTACTTTTACCAATACTTTCTGCTCACACCCGTAATAAACAATTTTCTCCGATCGTTCTTTCATCACTTTAATTTGTGGCTGCCCGGAAAGTGATTTAGTAGATTCGTAGCAGCGAAGTTGCCGTGACTCTCTACCAGTGAGTTTTTTTCCATATTAGTTCCTGATTTATTCAAGCCAAATTGAAAAATGTCATAAAGGGCTTAAACTGTAGGCACTCTGCATCACTGTGGTCACTCTGTTCTTATTTACAAACTTTAACAGTTCAAAACTTTCAATTCAGCAGTCCGATTATTCATGTTTCTTTGAGGTGGTCTTAGCTACAAACACGCTCTTTTTAACTAATTTCTACTTCTAACCAACTTCAACTTTGTTGTTATTGAAGGACACAAGTTAAAAGCACAACAGAAAACATTTTGATGGACAATCACATTTTGTTGCCTTGCTTGAAAACTTCAACCCTGTTTTCTGTCCAACTTAATTGTCAAGATAGAAAATACTTACAGTGTTGTGTTTTTTCCAGGTGGCACCAAAGAAGCCGCTGTGCTGGTTCACCTGGGTCATCTTGGGGGTGTGGCCTGTCCTGGCTCTCCTTGGCGTGCTCATCCAATGGAAAGTCACTGCAGAGGGATTCTCCCACACTGAGGGTGAGTGAGGCATCCCGACACACGCTGAACGAGACTCTGTGACAAGCAGAACGACAAGGGAGCAGCATCACACTGTGTCGTCCCTTTTTGTTTGGTTAATATATCGCAGTTTGCCTGAAGGGTGCAAGAAAATAAAGGTACATACTCACTAATAGACACGAGATTCCTGTACTTGGGAATTCCTGCTTGCATTATCCTCCTTATTATCATCCTCCTCCATTTTTGGGTTTGTTTTTTTATGGCTTCGTCTGCACATGAAAAATAGAAAATCACGTCGTCGGTGCATGGGCACAAGGGCAGAGAAATCCCAAATGCAGGAGCACGCAGACAAAACAAGTTAAACAGATTTTCTTGTCAAAAACAGATTTACTGGGATTTGAAGTGCGTGTAAACAAGAAAATCCTACAGGGAGCAAAGACGAGTGGAGAGGTTAGAGTCAGACGCCGCGTGTCTCGTCAGGCAGCAGAAAACAAGCAGATTTGGAGAAGACAAAGGTGAGACGTGATACGGGCAGAAACATGCTCAGATATCTTACATCGAAGGTGAACACACCAAATGTCTCTACCTTTTTTGAGGAGTTGACACCTGCAGAGATTCAGGGAAAGACGAGGAGAGTCAGCGAGCACGTTCGTCCGTCTCTGTGGGTTGATTCATTAGAATATTCTGTGCTATGAAAGCATCGACAACAAAGATAACATGAAGGCTTGTCAAGGAAAGGACAATGTAACCTTTACATTTGAACACACCTCAAACACGAAGGTGCTTTTAATGCCACATCTGCAATTTTCGTCAAGACTTGTTCATTTTTTGTTGGTCTCAATAAATTAGACTTTTTTGTCTTGTCAGTTTTTTGTGTTTTTTTTAACAGAAAAAGCCACTCGTGGCTTTATAAGTTATGGCACTGCTGCCTGGTGAATGGCACCAGATAAAAAGGCCGATGAAGAGCTGATGAGAGGGTTTGGAGGAGAGTTGGCAGAGTGACGAGGAGCTCATGCAGTTTTGGGGTTTTTTTGGGGTGGGTGTGTGTGTGTGTGCGCGTGCATGTGGACAATAGCAGGTGAGGGAAAGGCCGTTAAAATTCAGGGTCCCACAGACCATCCAGAATGCCTGAGGCAGAAAGATGTCCAGAGAGAGAGGGAGGGAGAGAGG
>JAUESF010000022.1:8443859-8456297 GCA_032274765.1 Malacoctenus tetranemus | reverse complement strand
GCGCGCGCGCACACACACACACACACACACACACACACACACACACACACACACACACACACACACACACACACTCACACGCTGATGAGGTCGGACGTTCTCATCTTGACCTGGCGACTACTACTCCTGTTGCCATGCGGAGACGGGAGACAGTCCCCACATCTGTTACCATGGTAACGGGGAGGCAGCACATATAGGGCTTGTTTACTCTGTGGTCTTATCGTCTTGTCGTCGGCGTCTGGCACGCCGTACTATGAATGTCTCCCAGCGACGGGAGCAGAAACTCATATATATGTTAACACTCAATGCATAGTCATATATGGAGAGATGGTAAACACCACATTCTGCTTGTAAGCAGGCAAACAAGCACATATTGATCAGGCACCTACCGCATGGCGGAGGGAAAGTCATTAATTCACCATATGGTGGACCTAATATTGACTTAGAGAAAAATGCATGAAGTAGCCTTGTTAGCTCTTCATGTAGAATCATCTAAACTAACAATCCTTAACAATGAAAGCCATAAGTCTGGTTAGTGTGCAAAGGTCTTTCCTGGTCCGTTGTGGAATTACTGAAATCGGGGACTTTCTCATTGCTGCCCTCTCTTCCTGGAAAAGACACATAAACAGACATGACACATACGGTGGGAGGACCAACCAACGCAGTCTGTGTCTTTGACCTGTCGTAGATCACAGTGTTGGTGGTTAAATAAAGACGTTGGTGAAGCATCACTCGTATGTGGGCACTGATCCTTTCAACTGCTGCACAGTGCAGTTAAAAAAAAAACAACCACAAAGGAAGTATAGTTGAATAGTTGTAGTGTCATGTTCTAAACCTTTTTCGGGGGCATTAACCAGATATTTGTTGCTTGTTCTCTATGACTAAACTTGTCTCGAGTCTTTGTACCACAGAATGTGACAGAGAGGTGAACTTTCATCCAGTGTTATGAAAGCATTCATTTCATTTCTTCCTGCAGTTGCTCATTTGGCTTTGTTTTTTTGCTCTGCCTAACACACAGCACAGCACATTAGAGCTAATCCACATGCATGCCTCCAGATGAAGATGCCCAGTGGGAGATAATCAGCATTTGGTGAACATTTTTTCCCGGCCTAAATGTTTTCTTTTATCATTATTTTACTCACTTTGCTTCTTTTTCTTCCCCCCCCCCTCCCCCCCTCCATGTTGCCTGCGTTCCCTAGATACCTGGCTCTCTACGCCTACAAGCCCCAGAAGGCTGATGAGCTGGAACTTAGGAAAGGGGAGATGTATCGGGTGACAGAGAAGTGTCAAGACGGATGGTTCAAAGGCACCTCGCTGAGAACGGCAGCCTCTGGTGTCTTCCCAGGGAACTATGTCACCCCCGTGTCCAGGTCAGTGAGCTCAGCCGCGAGGAGGAGGAGGGGGGAGGAGGAGGGGTGGGGGGGGGGGTGATGACATGTCTCCACCTTCAGACTGCTGCCACTGGTGCAGCTTCCCCACTTTCTTTGGACAGAATGGCAACACACCGTCCTGCTCAGGCCCCCCCTGCTGGGGTCGACCACCAGGTTGATTTCGGGTGTGTGTCCAGCAGTGCAATGCAATCAGACGAAGGCCCCCTAATTTGATCCTCATACAGAAGTCAGTGCTCCCACTAACTCCGAATCAGTTGGTGTAAATTGTATTGTAATTTTTCAGGGGGGGGGTGTCATTTCTGGGCTCCGTGGGAACCTGAATACAGAGAGACTGAACGGTGCAATTTGCCCTGTATTATGGCATGTAATTGCATGTGTGGCTGTGCGTGCCTGTACTGCTTCATGTCACATAAGCTGCATTCTCCCTGCTTCAGGGTCCGATACCATTTCTAGCTTCAGAAATGACCAAAATGATCAGGTCACACCACAAGCTTCTCCCAAAGTGTGAACGCAAAACTAGTTTCAGTCAAATATGTGAATTCATTTCCAAATGAAACTGGTATAAAATACAGTTTTAGTAGAAAACCTGCATTCTTCCGATAGCGTCGACTCAATTCATTCATTCCAATATTTGGCCACCGCAACCACATTGTGCATCATTACCATCATTCCAATACTTGTCATCTCTGTTGTTCCTTTTGACATCCTGAGCACATTAGCTGTTGAAAGCAAACAAAACAACAAAAAAAATAGGATGCTGAAATGTTCTGCAATTTAATCACCCTCATTATTCCTGTATGCATGAAGACATTTGCAGTTGCTGTTCATCTAATCTGCATTCCGCCCCATGATGCAGTCAAGGAAAACGAGCGAGAGAAGGGGAAGAAAATGAAAGCGAGGCAGAATTACAAAAAGAAGTGAAAACTGAGGGAGAGAGAGAGAGAGAGAGAGAGAAAGAGAGAGAGAGAGAGAGAGTGATGATGAGGAGATGCACAGCAGGAGCAGGTAGTGTTGGGTAAACAGAGAACTCAGACTGAAAAAACAGAAATTACAAGAAAAGAGAAAGGGTGAAAGGTGGATGAAAAATTGAAATAGAGAGAGAGAGTTGTTCTGGGGAGTAATATTTGATTCAAGCTCGTTGGGTGTGGTGGAAGAAGGAGAAGAAACACCTCAAATAAAGAGGAAAAAGATACAAAGGAAGGAGACGACTGTGAAACCAGCAGGTGTCCTCCAAGTAGATATGAATGGCTGCTTCAGATGCTGCACTTATGCAATCTTAAAGAAAGAAAGGCAGAGAGAGAGAGAGAGAGAGAGAGAAAGCCGGAGAGGGACTGGATGGGCAAGTAATCAAATGAGAGGCAATTTGTTATTTTTACGCGAGCGCACTCTCTCGTTCCCGCTCCATCACCGTACCTCTCCTCCCTCTTTTGTCTGCAGTGCAGCGCCGATATTCCTCAATATGATAATCAGAGGCTGCCAAGGATGCACATGCACACGCAGACCTGGACACCGACACACGTGCACATTAGTCTAACGGGAGCGATGGAACCGTGCTCAAGCATTAAATGGACTTCAAATATTGGTATTATGAATTAGGCTTTGTGTCACTTCAAGAGTCCTGCTTGAGACGCGCTCTCGCCCCCTAAAAAAACGAAGCGTTTCAGTGAATCGCACATTCTCCCTCTCATTTTTTGGGTTCTGTGTTTCACTTGTGAAGTCAAACATCAGCAGAAACAAATCTGGATCTTGAACTCACCACAGAATCTGAAATCAAAAATTCTGAACAACTTTGCTGTGTTCACCAGTGGAAAAAAACGGACAAAACATGCCCTCCCCCACCTCCCACCCACAAACACTCACACACACACACTCACACACACGCAGAAAGTCATAAGTCTGTATATGTCTGACAGGAAGTCAATGGGCAGCCATAAGAGTGTGAATACCGCTGCGTCAATAATGTTCAGCTCACTGTTCTGCCATTCAGCACTCTGCAGACAGGAACACGAGCAGCCCGCAGCAGCAGATATGTTACAGCGGGACACTTTGTCGCACCGATTCACCAGCCAGATAATAGTTCTGGAATTACTCACTCCGACCGAGCGTCATTTCACCGTTTGGTGCTCCTGTTCTGCTTTTATAGACTAAACACATTTTAGCCAGACTGAGCTTCAGAGTTCATGCATGAGTCTCCGCATGAGTCAAGGCGCAAAAGCCCCGCACGACCGCGAAGTCTCCCTGCTCCGTCACATTTGACTCAACCGAATGGTGCACCAGCTTCACCTCAAACTATTGATGTAAATCACTTGTTTTGTTCTTGTTTCTAAAACTGAAACTCAATGCCACCCTCCTTTTATTCCCTTGAAGGGCTCCATTTGGAGTTGGTGCTACCCGGAGCTCGTGTTTGTCCAGTCCGGTAGGAGGAGGAGGAGGGAGCGGATGCAGCCAGGTGGCCAGTAAAATCACCGACCCTTCGTCCCCGGGGTCCCCGGGGCCCTCTTCGTCCCGGCCCTCCACCCCGCTGGTTAACTCAGTCAACTCCGTCAACATCCTCAGCCCCGCCTCCTCGCCGCAAACTGCCGCCGCCCAGCTGAAGAACTGCCTGCGCTCCAGCCAGCACACGGTCAACCAGGCACGCACCTCAATGCAGCTGGGTGAGCAGAGACGAGTCGGTCCTTTGGAACATGTTTGTTGCTATTATAGGAATCTCCCCCCTCCCAATCAGACTATACTAGATTATATGGAAGAATGAATGAGGATGTTAAAACAGCAGGTAGACCAAAAGAAAACTTCACCAGATTACCGAGTGAGACTTTGCCACACCAAGGTACAGCAAGCGAATCGCTCCTCCGACGAGGAGTTCAGCGAGCTGAAATAAATCAGGGGGAGAAAGTCTGTGTCCGCGGTGTTATTCCAGTATCGCGCTCTGCAATAAAACCGCTCCGCAGCCGGCAGGCTCAGAAGTGCAGAGTCCGCGTCATCTGGGACCTTGCAGCATTTTGGCCCTTTAGTCTGATTACAGAGTAATGGAATATTGAACAGCCATTAATTCAAGAAGCCGCCACGCCGCGTACAATGTCGCTAAAAGCCTTTCTCACCTGCAGTGTCTTTGGGGCTGTTAGTTGGGAGTAACTGCGTGTTGATGATTGTTCAGCAGCAACAAACAAACAAAACTGAACAATTAAAGCAGAGCTGTTGGGAGGGGGGGGTGAGCTCGTTAAAATGGAAATGCTGCTTCGTTCTGGTCAAAAGATTGCGGACACTTGATTTTGTAAAAAATCTTTGGGTGGTTAATGGTTTTGCGCAGAAGTTGCAATAAGTTCCGGCTCATCGTTTTCACAAAAGTACAAATGTGGCTGAAGTCAAGGCTGTACAGCCACGTTTTTTTGTGCTGGATTTATGTATACAAAAAGAAATGATGTGGCTTTCACACATGAAGGGGACATTCTTCTCTACAGGCTCTATAAAGAAAGCGCCCAGCCAGCTGGTGAGTTTCTTGCTGCGAGGCAGAGCGATAACTACTGTGGCTCTTCATTGTATTGTTGAACTTTGAAGTGAAAAAATATTGTTTTTGGTAACTCTTCCCCACAGATTCATGGATTCTTAACATATTCGAACGAAAAGCTGTAAAGTCCGAATGTCTGGAACGTTTTCTCCATGTCCAGAGTGTCTCAAAGTATTACAAGATATTTTTAACATGCGCAACTTCAAAATCATGTGCTAAAAGTTTAGATTAGAGGCTCCCAACCTGGAGTCTGGGACTTCTTTTTTTGAGGGGGGGTAAGCCAGCGATCACCAGGGGGGCCGGAGGCTTCGCCTGCTCTGAATTACAATTGCACATTTCAAAGAAAACCATAATAAGACTTTCAGAATCTAAAGCAGACCGAGGAAACCGAGGCAGCCTCTCGGAGCTTTTATTTTGAAGGCTCCTGCTTACTATGGGCAATTCAGGGACTCTTCACGGAGAAAGATGGGGGTGCGTCACTGCTCTAGGTTGTACTTAAATAGCAATCGAAGGGGTTTTGACACTGTGCTGCAAAGATAACATTAGCACATGCTAACATGCTAAAGTTTACACTTGGATTGACGTCCTTTCCTCGGCTCTTCTTTTTCTTCCTCTCCACTGAAAGTTGATCTTAATTAGTATTACATGAGGTCACGATAGTGGAGCCCACAGTGGTGGATAAATAAATAACATTTACTGTTGATAAAAGTTGTCTTCTTAGTAATTTTTTAACGCTCTGCGAAGCAGGTTGGATTTAACCCTCGGGCGAGCCGGTTTGGGCCCTGCAAGGCCTCGTGTTTGAGACCCCTGCCTCAGAAAACCTCTCAGGTTTTTTCTCCCTCCGACTACCCGAGCCGCTCGCGCTCCCTGTGCACCGCGCAGGCAAGAACTGTTCAAAATTGCACCGCAACACAGTTGGATAATGAAACGCGAATGCGGAGCGAGAGTGCGGCTGACAAATGGTGCGCTAATGCACGCAAAAGAGAGACACTGCAAAAGTTCTCCGCTAATGCAGGGCTGCTGTTTTGTGTCACTAGGGAGGGGGGCAGGGGGGGGGCACTCACACACAATCCGCAGGAACATGCACACCTGTATCTGTACAAGGTCGAGATTATATCAGCCTTGCTCCCCCACTCACGGTCTATTCATCTCCGCAGCACCCGTTCCCCCCGTTCCTTTGTATCTTTTCTCTCTTCCTTTGAGAAAATAATGGCCAAGGTTTCATTTGGGAGGCTGAAGAGTACACACTGCGAGGAGCCTGCCAAGAATAACACACAAGCACACACACAGTCACACATACACACACACACAAAAGGCACACACGCTCGCAAACACACAGCCGAATGACATCACTGTGCTTTTCGTTTTATGGAGGCGTAATGACAGAGCTTCTCCTTCTTTTTTTTCTCTCCACTTCTTTCCCCATTTCACTCTGTTTCTCTCCCACTCTCCGGCGCTCTCTGTCTTCCTCGCGTCTGCGCAAACACACACGTGTGCACGCACGTACACACATCTGGTCTCAATTACAAAATAAAGTATGTGCCTAGTTCTGGCATTTAGTGGTTTTATCACATGACCAGCACACCTCTCTATGGATTTCTGCCTGAGTGCTGCAGTGGAGGAGAGCAGGTGGCCAGCAGCTCGGAGTGTGTGTGGGTCTTTTTTTTTTTGTGCGTGCACACGTGCATTCCCATGTGTTTATGTGGGTGTGTATTCTTGTGCCGTAATAATCTCATGAGTACCGAATGTCCTTATACAAACCAAAGGCTTGGAAAAGTGCACCAAACTCAGTGAATGTCACACAGTGTGGGGTTCCTCAGGGATCCAGTTTAGGGTTTGTGCTGTTCCCGATCCGTCTGTCTGGTTTATATTGAGTTTGGAAGTAAAGGTGGGGTAAGAATTCTTCTGAAACTCCAGCTTCATCCCACAATCCGAAGACGTACAATAAACAGATTATCCGAGTGAGTGTGGTCGTCTGCCTCTATGTTTGTCCTGTGACGGACTGCTGGCCTGTCTGACTTTCACTTTGCCCGTCGTGCATCGTCAGCTGAGTTTAGCTCCAACTCCAAGAACTTGGTCACAGATTAGAAACTAATTTATTGATGAAATGACTTGATGTTTTTCTATTTATTTGAAAAATTAGTCCAATCAAGAAATTTCAAGCAACGCGACTCGTTTTCTCTCTTCTCTTTCATGCTTGTATTCCAACTCAATGCAGCTAAAGAGACTTTTACTTTTACTGCATATTTTTATTGCGGCGCTACAAGTGATGCAATTAGTCTTCAGCGGTGCCAAGAGACACATTTTAATGATCTGAACGGACGTAAGTTCAATCATTTGGTTTCAACCTGAAGGAAATATGATATTGTGCGTCTGTGAGAGTGCATTTGTTTTTTATGGTGATGTTAACTGTTTATCATTATTGAACAAACATGCTGACATGCAGCCAATTCTCTCTTCAGATATTGATCCAGAAGCTCACTAAAAAATCGACATGTTGCTTCTCAGACCTCTTATTGAGTAATCTCAGCAGCCTTAAAGGCCCCCACAGAGATACTAACCACAACGTGTGTGTGTTTCAGTTCACAGTCCTCCGGCTGGGAGTCCAGAGCGCCCCACGGTGGCCATCTCCCCGCTGCGCCCTCAGAGCTCCTCCCCCTCGCGCTGCCCCGGCCAGTCGGGCCGTCCCCTCTCCATGGTGTCCCCGGGGCCCAGCTTGGGGCCCTCGCCGCTGTCCTCCCCGGCTTCCCGTCCCATCCTCTCGCTGTCCTCACCTCTCTCCTGTCTCACGCCTCCCAACGTGTCCGCCGTGCTCCTCAACGGCGAGCCGGGCAGCCCCCTGCAGCCGCCGTCGCCGGGCCCCTCCCACGCTCCCACCCAGGGCGCCATCGCACCCAAGGTAGAGAAGGTGAGGCTCAAGCACATCATCAACATCTTTTTCATGATGGTTTTAATTAAAAAAGTCTAAATTGACAGCCTTTTTTTCATTAAAAAATCAAATAAAATATAATCTAAAACTAATTCCTAACTAGCAGGCGATCCCTCTTTTAAGACCTTTCAGCAGTCACAATGCAGGCACTTATTAAACACTAGAAAGAAACCACCTGTCATTTTCACCTCATGCAGTTTAATTAACTTTACCACCATGCAAGAGGCGAAAAAAGTGATTTGTTTCTCAACTCCAACAGCTTCTTGTGTGTGAAATATGCAGTGTGCATACCTGTGTCTGTGTGTGCATGCGTGTGCGTGCGTGATGTGCGAGTCGTCCTCCTCAACCCAAGCAAGTGTCATCCTCACAGGCAGCTGGCACCAACGCCGAGCGCCGTGCTGTACGTAGTGAGAACTGCTGTGGCAAAGCTGTGGATGTAGAGTCGGGGCGCACTGACAGTGAAGGATGGTACCGAGAGCTCGCATCTGTCTCGGCTTCATTTGTTTCACTGTTGGCTCCTACTGTCTGGGACAGCTAATCTAACTACACGGCTAGCTGACAAACAGCTCATTGACTATGGAACAGCAGGCAGGAGGCTTGTTTACATCGTCAGCCCCATCGATGGCTTGGCTGCTTATGGTTCGGAGCGGCTGGACTCGGGGTTGTGCTGAATATTTTACCATAAGCTGGAGAAAAAAAAGGAGGTTGTTTGAGAACACATTTTGTTACGGGAGCGAAATGTATCACCCTCTGATGTCATTCTGATGTAAATGAGCCCTCTGTATCAGGCATCTTTCCAAAAAATTGTTTATTTAGAGCTGTTCCGGAGACTTCTCTTTAGTTTATCCTGAAAAAGGGATGGAAATTAGCCGGTACTGTCCCCTAAATACCCCCACAAGATGAACACTGTGTGTTACCAAAGGAAAAGATTTAATAAACCTGCAAAAAACATCAGTTTTTTTATTTTTTCATCAGTCCCCATATTGTTCCTTCCTGAGTCTTTCATTGTAATTTGATCCGGACGGTGCCGGGATATCATGTCTGGAGTCAAAGTGGAAATGAGGCCAGCAAAGTCTCACCTTGTTAGAGAGGAGATGATGAAAGAGCGCCGATAACTGTCTGGCAGACGCAGTTTAGGGTAATCTCTGTTGGACACACTGTCACACTGTCTGGAGCACAGCCGAGGCCTTTATCGCACCGGACGCTGTGATGTGTTTGTAGTCCATTTGCAAGGATTTTTTTTTTTTTTGCCCTCTCGGGAAAAACCGTCTGGGAAACGGCAGCCTGAGATATCTGCAGCTCCGCTTAAAGAATACCTCGAATTCAGATCATGTGGACCCCTCTGTGTGTTTTTCCTTCGCCTCACAAGCATTTTCACGTGGCTTGTGTGTGGGTGAGTAAAGCGGCGGTGCAATTAGCATTGTGGGTGGACAGAGAGTGGCGTTGGGCGCATTACACCTCGATCCACAGCCAAAGCGATCCACACATGTGGCTGTGAAACATCTTCTCTTCAAAGTGTGAAAATAACAATGTTTTTTTTTCTTCCTGAGGGAGCAATTTTCTCCCTGATGAATAATGTCTCTGCTTTTAATTTCCTACATTTATTTCTAAACCGTGCTAAATCTTCCTAATCAAAGTAAAGAATCTGAAAAAAATGTGAGTGTCTGCTGCCCTCTGGTGATTCCTTGTGGAATCACGTCACCTTTAGTTGCACGGATCTGCACACACACGCACGCACACACACGCGCAGACTCGCAGGAGGTAGATTAAGGCGTTAAGCCTGCAGATGAAAGAAGAGAGGAGGCGATTATTCATTTTTTGGGGCCATTTTCAGTTCCCCCTCCCTCCCTCTTACCTTTTCATCCTCTCTCAACCTTTTTCTTCCTTCTTCTCCTCTTTTTGTCATCTCTGTACTTCTCGCCACCTCCTCCTGTTTCCAAATGCTTCAGTTTTCATCTTTCCATTTCTCTCTCCGTACCCCCCCCCCTCCATCTTCTCCTCCTCCCTCTCCAAAATTAGAATTGAGGCAAACAGTATTTGCATAGCTGCAAGAAAATCTGTGTTGCCGGCGTTGGATTATTTCACGTGTTAAAACGACAGCAAGGTTTCAGTCGACTTCAGTGACAGCTGTAAAGTATCAAGACTGGGAGCAGAGACCAAAAGATCCACAATCACAGAGGAGGAATTCGGTTCTTGCAGTCTGCAGACTGAACTCAGTCTGTGTTTGAACACACTTGTAATGAGGCAGTGTTTTGTGGGGTGTAAGAGCAGGAATGCAGTCATTTTCTTGCGTGGCTCTGCTGAGTCAGAGTTTTTATACAACCGCTCCGGTGCTTTGCCAAGCACTTTTTTGTTTCCTCTGTCCGGCCAATATACAAAGCTTGATCATTAGGACTGTGAATTTTATCGCCTGGCTTTATTTCTTGTTTACTTCCAGCAGTTGTTGTTGCCGCGTCTTGTGACTGATGTCATTTGTTGTTTTATTAGCCCTCACCAGTTACCGTGACTACGTTTTGGCCCAGTTCTGATGGAGCTTAGACGTTCTCAGTTTGGAATTCACAAGAAGACAACGAGGTTTAATTTCACATTGCCACAGTTGGCTGTTTAAGCCTGAACAAACAGCTCGAAACTATCTAAACAAAGTTACTGACAAACCACGCTGTAATTTTAGAAACTTTTCTCCTGTGTTCTCTGTGCGGCAGATCACAGCTCACCACAGTTTCCGATTAATGAGTAATAAGAAATCAAAGGGCTTTTTCGCATTGTAGTTCCTTTTCCCCTCTTTTTCTGTGACAAATCACTTCCTTTGATCATTCCCCACTTCGACTGGTGGCTTTTCACAGCATCATGCTGCAGGGACAGGTTTTTGCTTTAAGCCCCGGTTTGGTAGTCAACAGTATTACAGCGGCATCTGTGAAGGCTTGCAAATTTGGTGTGACAGCTGAGTCAAACCTGCCACAGGGGCCAGTGAGCGAGGGTGGCTGCCAACAGAGAAAATACCTGGAAGGAAGTGAAGCCAGACAGCCATCTCTCTCTATTTAGGAGATATATATATATATATATATATATATGTATAAAAAAAAAAAAAAGGTTATTCATGCTGTGGAGGATTTCAGGGCGGCTGGAGTCCATCTACCTGGGACTGAGTTAAAGGTGGAGTCCATCTGTCACTTCTTGTGGAGTCAACAGAAAAGTCACGCACGCACTCCTCAAAAGGCCGACATTGTGAACTGTGTGAAAGAGCCGGAGTAGCCAGAGAAAGAGCCCACAGACAGAACATGCACATTATAAAGCAGAAAGACTCAGGCAACAGATGCACACTTAAAACCAGCAGAACAGACAGTGCAAAGAAGATAAGAAGACTCTGTTTACCCAAACAGTGGGGATCGTATGCATGTATAGGATCCATATTGATTCATGTTGAGTAAATAGACAATTGAATTGAATAAGATGTTTGTTGACTTGAAATATAGACATGCTGTTGATGCAGTTGTGTTATTTCGATGATTTTCACTGTGGCTGCACAAAAACAATGATTGTTTTAAATCATTCCCACAAGTCACTTTTGTGTCTCTCTGGTCTCTCCCTCTCTTCTCCTCCTTCGTTCCTCCAATCAACAGAAGGAGAGAAAAGCGGCAGGTTTGCTCAAACTCCTGTCGGGCGCCGCGGCCAAGAAGAAGCCCCGCTCGCCTCCGTCGTCGCCGCCCACCCACGACCCCTCGGGCCAGGGCGCCGTGGCCACCGACCCCACCCACCACCCTCACCACCACCACCACCACGGACGCTCAGGTTCCTGTCCGATGGCGGCGCACGGGCGAGCCGGCTCCTGTCCGATCGAGAGCGAGATGGCGGGGGCGATCGGGCTGGAGCCCCTGCACAGGAAGTCCGGGTCCCTGGACACCAATTTCCCCCTGTCGCCCCCGGCGACGCGCGCCGGCAACGCTTTGATGGTCCTGCGACCTGAGCCTAAACCCCTGTCCAGAGAGAGGTGGGCACACGAGAAACACACTCACCTATAAAACTGCATTGTCAATATCACAAACAGCTTATAGTTGAAACAAACAGGAAATATTGATTTGTGAAAACTTTGATTTGAAGTAATTTAGACTTTAAAAATGAGATTGATTCTGAGCGAGCTGGTGATAAAACCAGCCAGAGCCACCCTGAAGCCACTTCCCCTCCAGTAAGTCATTGCTGCCACGAACCAGCTGAGAGAGAAAGTACCCCAGTGTTAAATCAAGGTGATCAGCATAAAAGCTACTGTCCGCGTCTGCAAGTTGATGCACCGCATGGGACTCGGAATCCGTACCCACAGTACGATTTGTGTTCTCGCTGCTGACCGAGAGCAGCACTTAAATCTGCCGCCAAACATCAGGCATCATCTTCTGTTTTTTTTCATCGTGGGCAGCCGCGACTTACAGGAAAGCAGCAGCATCCTGTCGGAGCGCCGCTCTGCTCTGCTCTCGCACGTACGCTCTGTTCCCCCACCGGACAGAACCTGTGCAAAAGCACAGACGTGTGCTCGCGCTCACTCCAGCTGTGTCACAGGGCGAGGAGGAAGGCACGAGGCGTTTAATGACAGCATGTAGCATCGCTGTCAGCAAGACGCTGGT
>JAUESF010000022.1:8431846-8443759 GCA_032274765.1 Malacoctenus tetranemus | reverse complement strand
GCTGTGTCACAGGGCGAGGAGGAAGGCACGAGGCGTTTAATGACAGCATGTAGCATCGCTGTCAGCAAGACGCTGGTCCACTGGGAGCACTGGTTATCACAGCAAACAATGCACACTGAGAGAGAGAGAGACAGAGAGGGAGAGAGACAGAGAGAGAGAGAGAGGAGCAACCTTTTCTCAGCCATGTTTTTTACTGTGCACACTCTGGGCAGCAGTACACCAAAGCCAGAAACACAGTGGTTGTCAGGACATCTAATAATGCGCTCACTGACTCTTGAATAATTCCCACTACAGCAGGGTAAAGTTTCGCTTTGCAGCTTTGCACCATAGTTCAGTGGAGCAGAGTGGAGGTAGTCACACGTGTTATTTCACTTCGAAAACTGTTGCCAGGATAGAGCAGCTTTTCTGAGCTGAATATTTCCTTTGAAATCTGTTGAATCCATGATAGAATCAGGTTTTATTAAAGGTATAGCAACACACTGTGTAACAAATGCTCTGTGAGTGTTGCTGCTTCTCACCATGCGATGTGAACTGTTCTGTGCTGCAGGTATCGCGTGGTGGTTCCCTACCCGCCGCAAAGCGAGGCGGAGATCGAGCTGCGGGAGGGGGACGTGGTGTTTGTCCACAAGAAAAGAGAGGACGGGTGGTACAAGGGCACCCTGCAGAGGACGGGGCAGACCGGCCTGTTTCCTGGCAGCTTTGTGGAGAGCTTCTGAATGGCACACGAAACAAAAAGAAGAGTGAACAAAAGGACGCACACTTTCCCTACATCTCTGAGTCAAAATCAATCAAAGAAGCAAACTAAAGCAAAGGTTGAGCTGATATAGATTCCTGAGTTTCACGTTTTTCTTTCCTTTTCTTCAAAAAGGACAAAATGATCAAAAAGTGTTAGAAATGAACTTCAGATTTTAATTCAAATTGATGAAGTTAAGTTTGAAGGACATAATGACGCACTCCTTGAGAGGGAGCCAAGTACATTTTACATAAAGTGGAGAACACGCTATCACACCTAAATCGAGACAGAATTTTCCTGCTTATTTCAAAGTGTATTTGTCTCATTTTAAGCTTGAATTTGCACTTCTTTCATTGATTGTTTTGCTTTTATAAATTGGAAAACTGCTGAACCACCTAATTTGTGCTCGAAATAAGCCAAAAAAATCTGCCAATGAAACAAGAGAAAATGTGTCCATGCAGCAAGTTCGTTTAATCTGATTAGAAATCTTGAAAAAAAAGACCCAGAAGTTCTGAGCTGAAGTGTGATAAAAAAAAAAACATTTTTTACTTGAAACAACTTTATTGACTTTTTCAGTGTACCATTAGAAATCTATATCAGTCCAACTTACAGCAGACACACACACACAAACACGCACGCACGCACGCACGCACGCACGCACGCACGCACGCACGCACGCACACACACACACACACACACACGCACACACACACACCCCGACCTATACACGCAGACAACAGAAGAAAGCTGATCTCAGCTTCAAACAGTGCAGCCACACAGGAAGAAGGGCAGCTTGTCTGATTGTTGGCCCTGCGTAGGGTCAGATTGGCTCCAACAGATCCGTCACGTTGACTACTGAAGGCACACCGACTCAAAGAGCACAGAAAGACCACCCCTGCCTCCTGCCCCCCCCCCTCCTCCCCCCAACCCCCCACCTTGACATCATCCACCAGCAAACATGAGCACAAAAGAAGCATCAGCTCTGCTTTTCCACTGAGACCTCAGAACTTGAATTTGGGTGCTTTCTCCGCTTGGGAGTGAAAAGTCTCCTGCCAGGTGATGAGAGAAGTGCGCGAGCCGACACTCTAGGATCATCATCAAGCACATCTCCGTGACAACAAGCACATATTTCTTTTGGATCCCGATGCATGTAGCATTATTATGTTTGTTTCTATGTCGAAATAGATGTTTGTGTTGTCATGCTGTGACGATCCGTCACAGGGATTTTAATTTCCAAAACAAATGGTGCAAAAAGTCAAATATAAAATAGGTCATTCATTGTTCTATTTATAGATCTTGCCTAGATGTATGCATCTTGTTTTATGTTGCTTTTTATCAGACTTTATCAGACCTTTTATAGACCCCACAGGCAGATTGAACTGATTCAAGTGGCTCGTTGAATGTAAAAAGGTACAAAAAGTTACACCAAAACTCTTCTAAACAATTTGTATTTATAAAGCTGTTTCTCAACTTCTATATAAGACGACAAAGAAAAAAATGCACTTGATAATGTTTGATACAACCTGCCAGTATGTCTACATATACAGTATTTTACACAGATATCTACTTGACTAAAGGGATTTCCATCGCTGCTCATCACATCGTCTGTTTCAAGTGAAAACAGCTTTTTTTATCGAGCTGATGAACGTTTTTTTGTGGGACAAACAAACCTGAAAAGGGGAAAAATTCTTGAAGAATCCACCAACAAAAGTTCCTCACACTTGTCCAAATTTTTTTTTTTACTCAAAATTGAACGAATTCAGCTGCACAGGTCGTTTCGGTTCTTCTGTCCTCTGCCTTTTTTTTTTCTTTTTGAGATGCTGACGACAAGTTTTCACTGAGTGCAGCCAAACGTGTGCAGATTCAACACTCATGTTCAGTCGAGGGTGAGGGCGGGGGGTGTGGCACTTTGGAGTCCAAGAGGCAGCGATGCAATTTGTTCATCACACGACTGCCAGCCTCTAACTTTTTTCCTCCTAACATCGTCGAGTATTTTTGTACGGCTTCGGTGGGCGTGTTGTCGGTCTGCTTTTGTGGATTTTTACGATTCAGGCTCGTCTAGTTTACATTCTGCCACAACCATCTACCTTTTTCTCTGTTGGTGGAGACAGAAGCACAGCGACACTCAGAGCTCGACTTTCTCACTGTGTGTGTGTGTTTTCGTTTGTGTGTGATTTCGTGTGCGTGTGTGCGAGTGCGTGTGCGCGTGCGTCAGAGAAAGAGAGGTCAGTGAGGAAAGAACTCTCAGTTTGAGAGCATGAGTGGCTTTCCTCGCCTGTTTTGAACGGGGCCAGAATGGAGCACAAACAGCTCATGGCTGTGTTCACACGAGCGCGACTCGCTTACTTGCAGAGTGCACAAACGTCCAATTCAGGGCTGTCAGACTCGTTTTAATTCAGTCAAACTGTGGATTTCAAAATTGACGCAGAGAGGAAGCGATGAGCCACCAACATGATCCAGCGTCCACTGCTCACCTCTTCACACTTTTCTGGTCACGAACACGACTGTCCCCATGTCATCTAGCATTGTCGTCATGGTAACACGACTCTCCCCCTCATGAGGCTGGCTTCGTCCTGAGGGACAGTGGTCAGTGTGAAGGTGATCTGGGCTCACACCAAATGCCCTTTTTGGGCCATACAAACTAATGTGAGCGCACCCTCAGGTGTGCTACACCATTGTCTCCCATCATGGGGTCCAGGACCCCCTTGGGTGTTCGCCCCAGATCACTGGAGGTCATCGGCTTTGGCTGCTCAAACTGACTCCAGTTCATCAGCCACACTCAGCACAATGTGATCTGGAGTGTGTTGGACCAGTGAAATGACATGTTGACTATTTATAAGGCACAAAGCGAATGAATGAATTCTACACATGAAGTTGACAACAGAAACCTGAAACGCCGTCCACATGAAATGAAAATGCACACAATCTTTTCGTTTTTGCATCAGTAAAAACATCTCAAAGTCAAACAAACTGAAGAATCAAAACAGTTTGAGAACTCCTCCATTTTTATTCCCAGTTGATTTGCCAGCAAAAAATAAAATCTCACATATGACTTCTTGGAACAGTTTTTTTGGGGAACCTGCAAAAAACGAGCACAAGACAGAAACAGTGGTACAATGCTAATCTTTTATTAGGTCTCATTCTCTATTCCATGTTGTGTTTTATATTTCCACACAATAAAACGGGGAGAAGGTCTGCAATTTTAATCAGCGAGCAAGAAAAAAAAAACAATTTATTCACATTCACCTTGGATCGTGAAGTAGAGGTGACCGGCCGTGGAGCGGCAATCATGAAAGCAAAGCACTATGGGTAATGATGAAACCAAAACCCTCAATTTGAATTTATTTCACAGCTCACAAACAGGCAAGACTGAGGTTGTTTAGGGAATATTGTGTATTTGAAAACGTCCTTTCTTAAGAGCAGTTTCGTCGACTTTCTTCAGTGTTTCAGACTTTATTGTTGTGTTTCTGATGCGTTGATTGAGTTCAGTCAAAGTGTCAGGAAATTAGTGCTTAAAAAATGTGTTAGTCATTGAAATCTGAATCTAAACTTTTCTCTTTTGGCTTCAGAACCTCAGTCATCGAAACCCGAGTGCCTACAAATGTCACCCAACACCAGTGGTGGGCACAGCTAACCAAAAATGTTGCTTCGCTAACTGCTAATCCGGTAACTATAAAGTAAGTTCACAAATGCTAGCTTGCTAAGCAGGTTGTTTTTTTTTTTAAATGAGTGGAAGCTAACTTTAACTGATAACTGGAAGCTTTCATCAGACGGATTTTACTTTGGTGGGTTTTTGTTGCCTCTAAAACCCTTTAAAGATAAAACCAAGAGAGCTCAACTCTTCCTGTTATACCTCTGCCTTCTTCATGTAGGTCTTCGACATTTGTCGAAAGGACAAGTACTAAAAGTTGTTGCATGTGAAGCAAGAGGCTTTCAAGTCCATTAAGTTGACCCGCTCTCACAGATCCGTGCCCACCACTGCCAAACACTCTTATTGCGGGCGGACCAGCACACTCTCTCCCTCTTTCTCTGTATATATATCACAACAAGAGCACGCCACTTGTTAACCAGTGAGTCACCCCTGTTTCTCCTTGGCCAGATGACAAAACCAGCAGATCCCAGAACAGCTCTGCACAGACCCCCTAACAAGGTCTTGTTTTTATCTGTTTGTATGCCCGCTGAACTGAGAGGACTCTAATTTCTCTTGAGTCAAACTTAAGCACAAGTCCTCGTTTGTATTTGAGCTCAGCTGAGCGGTGTGGTTCGTTCGTTCTCCGTGGGGTCGTTTTTGCAGTGTGGTGGGCGCGTTTACAGTCGTCGAAAAAACATCAGGAATCAAACCACTGCACGGTGGTCACTTTACTTAAAATAACTTGAACAGCTGGTTTTTATCGAAACGTTTCCTTGTGTTTTGATTTTGTGGTGTACGCTTGTCATTCGCCCTCAGCTTCCTGGTTGTAAATACTACTCATCAACAGCAGCGGTAATTCCCACCGGATGTGAACACAACACCAGACATGCTTATTTTTAAACTGGATTTTTATCGAAATCTCGTTGCACCCATTTCTTTTTTGTCCCTCCAGGAAGTCTGAGCTCTCACCCTGCCATCTTGAATTAGATGTCGGCCATATTTGTTCCTATGGATACTTGGGTGTGTGTGTGTGTGTGTGTGTGTGTGTGTGCGTGTGCGTGTGCGTGTGTGCGTGTGCGTGTGCGTGTGCGTGTGTGTGAGGGTGGGAGGAGGCCTCTGTATGTAGCTCTTTAAATGAAAAAGAAACCTTATGGGTGCAGCATGGACACTTGAGTGGAGTTGGGAAAAAAACAAGTGAAAGGGGGAAAAAAAGTATATATATAATTCTATATTGTGCAGAATATTTATAGGCCTTTTGTGCCATTCAAGTCATGCTCTGTGCTGGCCACGCCCAGCACTCTCTACCATGTGATCATTATACATCGTCTTGTACTGATGACCCGTGGTTGATTTGATTGTTTTTTCATGTCAAGTGCATTTTTCGCAATAAATGCCTTTTGTTTTAAAAACGATGAACATGTCTTTTTTTTTATTGCATCGGCCTTCAGCTGGGAGCCAGAGGACACAACGCACACTCATGAGCTGTGATATGCAAAAAACAAATCACCTCTATTGCCCATTATGATGTCAGAGTTGCCCCTTGGAGGATTCGCCCCGCGAATCGTGTAATATTCACCACTAATTATGATTATCTGCACTCACAGGGTGCTCATTGTGAGCGCGTGTCGTCTTAGGAACAACACTGCAGGTACGGTTGTTTGTCCTGAGTGTGTTTGGCTCTGTCGTCACAGACCTGCTGCTGAGGGGTGTTTAGCAATAAAGCTTCCTCCCCCCTCTCTCCCTCCCTCCTGCCCACCCACCGTCCTCCTTTTCCCTTATCATTCCCTTTTTTCTCCTCTGTGTTCTCAGGCCAACACTGGCATGGATGAAGTGCGTAATTGGTAATTTCAGAGCATGGACAGCGCTCCTCCTTAAATGACAACCTCATCTCTCCAGGAGTCGAAGCCTGTCTCCAATGATCACCTCCATTTGCATTTAGAGTGACTAGCGAAAGGTGACAGAGGTTATGTGGAAGGGAACGCCTTGCGTGGGTGTACGACAGCTATCTTGGATGTAAGCCCACTCAGGACAAACTTGGCACCTTGAACTTGGCATGTTTGAGATGGGTGGGAGGGGTGTGGGGGTGTGGGGGGGGGTGTGACAGCAGAGGGTTCAGATCTGTAGGATTTCTGCGGTGCAGAGATAAAATGTTCACCTCTGTTGGGAAAACTGGGATAAATCACTTCCCACCGAGGAACGTCTGTGCTCACACACACACACACACACACACACTTTCTCCACAGTTTGCCTTGGTGAAACGCTTCTCCTCTGGGTGTCCTCCTCCCTGCCTATTATACCACCGAGGCACCGCGCACCCCTGCAGGGAATCGATCAGCATTCTCCGGCTCTACGCCACACCTGTCTGTCCACCTGCCTGTCTGCGTGCCAGCGCCTGAGTCATATGAAGGGCAACAGAGCTGCAGGCTAAGACACTGCAGGGAACCAGCGCTCCACCCTCCAGCACAAGGCCAGTCCCTTTGTGCGTGCGCTCCAAACACAGGAGGGGGAGAGAGGTGTTAAGCCGCGGCTGCCTCCTAAATCTTTCTTTCAAGCGAAAGGTAAAGCTCCTGATCGTCCTCTATCCGCTTACCTTCTGATAAAAGGGAACAGCAGACATCTCTGCTTTAACCATTTCTTTAAAATGAATCACAGAGCTGCAGAGGAATTAAGTCTGAGGGCCTGTCAGCTTTTGGAAACTACTTACAAGTCATGGAAAATATAGATTTAACGTCTTGATGCGATATTGGAAATGGAACCGTTCCGTTTGTGAATGCAAATATAAAAGGCCGCCTCGATTTGCATTTCATAAACAGGATGGTAAATATGTTTATCTACATCACAGCAATTCAGCTGTGCTTAGAGGTACGTGGACTTCAGATATGTAACTTCTTTTCCATGCAGTAAAACTTCAAAACAACTTCAATAATGTCACCTACTTTGCTGCTTTTAAAGTACCCAATGTCTTTCGTATTAAAAAACATTTGTTCATTGGGATTGCAATAAACTGCAGTAGTGTAATCGTAGAGACCTTGTTTGGAAAATAGACGATATGGAGCTGTGCAACTATTTTCAGACAGGTTCAAGTCTCAATTCTCTCGTTTAATTTGTTGCTTTTTCCTCATGTGAAGTTTCACCATAATGGTGTTTCAGATTGGAGTGTTTGCGCATTTTTAAGGTATTCTAGTATCATTATTTTTGGACCTAGCAACGGGTGGCAAAATCAACAACTCACTTAAAACGACTGACACAAAACATAGATGCAAAGATTGTAAAATGTGGAGTTTTCGATGGAATCAGACATGAAGTGAAAATAAAAAAACTTCCTGCATAAATACAAAGTTTCCAAAAATCATCAGTTTCAAGACACATGCATGTCAACTTTTCTTTCCAACACAGGATGCTGAAGGACCTCATGACCCAAGGTATCGTGATGAAAATACAGAGGTTTATTTTGAAAGAATAGAAAAAAAAGCTCCCAAATAATACTGTTTATTCCTTAAATACAAGTGTACAAACATGCCGACCTCCAGTAGGCATTGGTTGTGCTTCCCTGGATGTACAAGCAGGTGAGTGTGTAAGATTCACACAGACAAAGGCACCAGTACGTCTTCCTGCTGTGTTCACACTTGTCTGGTTTGGTCTGATTCAAATGATCCCCGATGTAAAAACTGCTGTTTTCCCCAAAACTCTGAGCGAAATTGAGTGGAAACAAAATGCGGCCAATTCTGAACTTTACTGTGCTTCTACTGACGCTTGCCCACAGGAGAGATTTCTTAATAACCTCACCTGAAAGGACTCAGCAAGCCTCAGAAACACCGCGTTTTGTTATGTGTGGACTTGTTTTCACTGTTTTCAGCCCTTTGGGGAATTTAGAAAGCAGGTTAGTACACAGTGACGCTCACTTGAGAACAAACGTTTCCCTTGTTTTGGTCCGAAGCAGGAAATGCACGAGCGTGAAAACACCGCCTGCAGAATAGAAACTGTCAGTAATTTTGAGTTAGAATCAGTTTTTTTTAAAAATCACATTTTACTGGCACCCATCATGGCAGTGATCTGGTTTACTCTGGAGTAATAAAGTAAGATGTGGCTTCACACCTTGTAGCACTTAGTGGAACAGAACGGAACAGAATTACAGAAACATAAAGTCATACAAGCGTCGTTCTTCCTTTCCGTTGTATTGTTCTCAAACACGGTAAGACGCAGCGAGATATCTTGCTTTTGCCACGAGTCAGTCCTTTTTGGATGGCAAATATAACCTGTCTGTGTTTGGAAGAAAATACAAGGAAGTGAATACACCAAATATATATAAATATATGCTGCAACATGTACCTGATCCCCATCCGAGCCTTAGCCTCCTAAAAGTTGCACGACTGGGGGAAAAAAACACAGAAACACTGCCGATATAAAAACATGTTCAGAAAGACCTCATTTCCCTTTGGAACAACCTCTCAGGAGTCTCATCCGCGAGGCCTTTTTTCAATGTGTTCCCAATAAAGTTTTAAAGCATCAGAGAGGTGCACCGATAGGTCGCAGGAGAAATCAGGGGCTGTAATGCCCAAATGAGCAGGACTCACGGATGCAGCTGATCCACCTTCAAACGGATCAGACGCGAGACAGCGGCCCCCAAACATTTCGAATGTAGTTAAACTTCCCTCAGCTGTTACACAGAGTTGCAACATTTATTGGCACAGCTGAACATCGGACGTGTGATGGCGAGATAACAAAGTGATCGACTAAACGTTTATTCTGAATTTAAAAGACATTATTTGTAGTTTCACTCCTGGAAGCGTCGGCTCAAACTCTCAGTGGCCTGATTGATCCAGAAAGCCCCACGCCTTCTCTCCTCCATGAGAATCATTGAGTGATTTTTTTTTTCAGCGAGAAAAACGGGGAAGATGTGAGATGAGCTAAGAGTTGGATGGATGCTTGGAAGTCTCACTTGTAAAGTCACAAGACTTGTCTGGCAGTAAAAACATCAAAGGCATTCCGATCACACACTAAACATACATTATTACTGAGGACGCTCATTACACAGTGACGTCTGTACCTCTGAGCTGTGAACAGCATCTAGTGAGCAGGCTGTGAGGAGATCCATCCACTGAGACGTCCCTCAATGGAGCAGGAGTTAAAAAAGAGGTACATGGGGGAAAAGGTTTCATGTACAAAAATGGTACGATAAATATAAAATCATTACACATAAAAAGGTATAAAAACCTGCAAGGAAGATAAAAAAAAAATACCATGGTGGAAAGTGTATACAGGTGTCTTGGGTAGCGTTATTAAACTTTGGCACAAAAATAAAGTCGCACACACACACACACACACTGGTTGGTTCCTGTGGGGTTTCCCTGCTTAGTGTTGGAGACTGGCCACAGTGGTGGGAGGGGGAGGAGGGGGGTGGGCAGAGCGTCCCTGGTGACGCCGATCACAGTGGAGTGTATTCAGGTCCGAGCGTCTTCACATGAAGCCAGAACTGAAAGACAGAGAAGAGATTTGAGTCACTCTCGAGTCTGCAAATCTACAAGCGTGCAGTTTCAGTCGAATAGTTTGCTCTGCGGTCAGTCTGAGCACATCATAAAAGCATCTGGCGATTCAATGTGTTGCTCCATGTTTTTAACTGATCATGTGGTTTGCTCTCTGAATTGAACCGATCTTTTAAATCACTGGTGCTGTGGCTGCATTTCATTTCATCACCGCGACCAGCAGATATTTGAAAATAAAGCTCCAGAACCACGGATGCGTTCGGTCTCTCACTTCTTGCGGTCTTTGTCCTTCTTCCCGTTGGCTGTGAGGCTCTGGGCCTGCAGGAGCTGAGCGGCGGCTCGTCTCTTGCTGAAGGAGCTCTGGTCCTCTTCAAAGAGACGCTTCTTCTCCTCCAGAGCCGCTTTCTCGTCTGCGTGGAGGCGCTTCAGCTGCTCGAAGCGGCCCTGCAGCTATAATCAGCACAGATGACAATGAGGAGCACTTTTTTCATTAAAAGCCAGGCGTTACTTTCTCGCTGAAATTAAACGAATGTATAAAAACTGGAGGAGTCTTAATGTTTCTGGGTTGTTGTGTTCTTGCTTCCTTGGTGATTTATTCGAAAGTGGGAATATAATAAAGGAGAGGAAAAAAAGTTTCCTCCGAGGACGAATATATCACAGCTACTTAAACATTTAGGCAGCGCACACGTTTTAATTCCTTTATGGAGGCAAAAAAATATTCATCAACGGAAGAAATTAAAACAAAAACCAATTACCGAGCGCTCCCCCCTAAAGCCAGAAAACACACAGCTTCCTGCCTCTTTTTGAAGTGCAAAGTTTGCTGTTTACCTCTCGCTCTGCCTCCTTCAACTCGGCTTCCTTTTCCTTCACCCGCTGCACAAACATCTGCCTCATCTCGTCCTCTCTCCTCTGCAGCTCCACCAGGAACTCCTGACGTTTGGCCTCATAAGTCTGCTGCAAACTGTCGGCGCAAACACAAATCACACAGGTCGGTTGGAAGTCACAGCGGCGAGAGGGTCGCAGGTTCCTGTTGTCGGTGAGCGGCCGGCGCACCTGACTGGCTTGCACTCGGGGTCTGTGTCTTTGAAGCCCATTTCCTCCAACTTGCAGCGCCGGTAGAGCTCGTAGTGACGCGTGTGCGTCTGTTCTCTCAGGTCCTCCATGTTCACACAGATCAGCATCTCCCGCAGCTTCACGAAGTCACAGTGGCTCTCGTTCTCCACTGATGCACACACACACACACATCAACGCACCTGGTTAGGCTTCTGCTCAAAACTGAAGGCGTCTCACCCAGTAGTTTCCTGTGACTTTACCACAGTTGTATGAACACACAATAGTCCAACCTACCTTGCACTACACCCCATGGATACTGACGAGCTTTCACCATCTTATTGCCAACGCTGACTTCTTCTGTGCTGCCCACCACGGCGAACGGCAAATGACCCTGCAAGCAAATTGAAAACTAGAATAATAACCCAGAAATAATCACAGCCGTTTCAGAAACAGCACGCATGGAAGTGCAAAGCAGCAGAGCCTGAAGAACACTGCAGACGAGAAACAGCGAGCATCAGTGTTTCTTACGTTCATGGTGGTGTTGACTTTCGCCACCGTCTCGTCGTCCAGGGGGAACTGGTAGATCTGCACGCCGTTGCTGACCAGCTCACTCATGATCTTGATCTTGAACTTGTGCAGCTCGCTCTTGCTGATGGTGTCGGCTTTGGCGATCACTGGAATGATGTTCACCTGCAGCGTGACGGGAAGAAGTGTCCGTGATAAATACCTCAGCGGGTCCACAGTCATCAGCTCACAGAAATGCACTCAGAAAACCAGACAGAACATTGCTTTGCACCATATGATCAGAGGTGGCAAGAAACAGACAGTTCAGGCTCCCACATGGTGTCAAAGAGAGAATCTGCTCTCTGCCCTTTATATTTTCTAAGCAACAGAATAAATCTACATTCTTGTGATGCATTTCAATGCAGCAGCCCTCATTCATGTGCCGTGACTATAAACACGACTATATATCTTTAAACAAGTCTGGTCATAAGTCACAATGAATCAAGGCA
>JAUESF010000022.1:8368650-8379368 GCA_032274765.1 Malacoctenus tetranemus | reverse complement strand
GTAAAATAGTCAAGAAAGTTACGAGAACAGTTGAGAGGAGCGATAATATCAACACGTCCGGGTGATGATCGGCAAACAAGTGATGAGGGCGCAGAATACCATGAGACTAAACGTGATCGGGGACAAAAATGTGTCTGTCTTTCCTTTTATTTTGGAAAAAATCACAATAAAAGAACATTTTTATATAACATTTTTCCACCAAAACTGATGAAAGTCGGAACAAATACATAAATCTAGACACCTAATATGGCTTCACTCAAGAGCTTGTTGAAAAAAATGGGAAAGAAACACACTGAAATACAAAAACTTTTACTTTTTAGTCCAAACTTTTGAGTATCAGTCAGGTCTCTCACTCTGCAAACAATAGTGATAATGCACTGATAATGTCACAAAAAGACACGGTGTCTCAGTGGTCAGCTCTGCTGCCTGTCAGCATGTTGCTGGTTCAATCCCTCAAGCTGATCTTCCCCTTCTTCCTGGGCCTGTGTGAGTGACCTGCAGACACCTCGGCTTCCTTCCTTGATAAGACGCTCGTTATGGTCATTAAAGTCTCTAACTTGACATTATGAGTTGTGGCTGATTGTCTGTGATTCACTGGCAGCTTGTCCACATTGAAGCCCGCGCTTGTGTTGGCCAGGAAAGGCTGCAGCCTCCGGCTTACCTGACTTTGATGAGAACCAGTTGAACAGATTGATCAAAAATGGATGAACAGGCGGAACAGCCATTCATCATAGATTATTCATAGATTAGTCAAAGTTTGTACACACTGATATTCTGATTGCTTGCCTCTTATGCAGAACATGTCTCCAGTGGGAGATGCTTTGTACCCCCACCCCTAAAAAGGAACGCAGCTGAAAACTAACATGCAATCTGTTTCTAAAGCCAACACTACAGGAAGCGTGCTGCGCACCCTGACAGGCTACGCTGCGCTGCTGCGTCGACACACGGCCCCTCGTTTCTGTCCCCGAAAACGTCTTCATCTCTGACACTCGGGACGGGAAGAAGAAGAAAAAATGACACGCAGGGAAACAGAGGGGCTCATCATCACAGCCACTTCAAGCAAGCACTGAGACGGGGATCTGTCATCGGCGTTAACAATGAGAGGTGGAGAGGGAGGAGCGCGGAGGCAGGATGCAGCTGGGGGGGGGCTGCTCCTCTCTCCTCTGACATCACGCCAAGAGCCGGGACGTTTCTGTGGATCCCGACTTGTTGGGCAAATTTTCGAAGCAAATGTCTGTGATTGAGGTCAGAACGTGGAAAGACATTTAGCCTGCAACAAAGCAGCACGCGTTGTCAATGATTTGACAGTGCGGATGCGACACCAGAGCCGCGTTTCTCTCCGTTATAGCAGCTCTTTTCAGTGTTGCGGCTACGATACAGTCGTCACAGAGACGCTGTAGTTCTCTGCACAGGTGTCACTTCATTAAAATCCTGATGTTGATTAAGTGTTTGATAATTACCACCTGCAGCAACTTGACATTTGAGGAGGTATGGGGGGTGAGGGTGAGAGAGGAATGTTTAAAAAAAACCCACAAAAACCAACAAAGATAAAATAAAATTGCCACCTGCAGCAGACTCGACTATTTTTTAAGGAGAGAATCGCAGAAAATAATAGAGAAGGTTTGTTGGAGCGATCCCTTATCTCTGAAATGACAGCTGAGAAATATTGGACTCTTATTTTGAAGCACATAAAAGAGGGCGCGAGATGAAAAAATGTACTGCGACACTGAAGAAGGTCAAGTGGAAAAGAGAGTTCAGTGTGAGGGAGGGTCACAGGTTCAAATTCCACGATGTGAATGTCCCCCAAAAATGAATCACAGGTGAATGAAAGAAGCAACTTCTGCAAATCCTAAAGTTAGAATCGATTTCCAAAGTGAGACAAATTATTTTTCACTTCACCGCTTTGTTTCAAAGACTTGTTGCCGAGTGTATGAAAAAGAGGAGTTTACGCTTGTGGTTCATTGTCCTTCTCATCATGGTCAGAGAGAGAGAGATAAACACGTTTAATTACAGGCTGTAAATGACAGATTTAAACGCGGACGCGGTCTTTTTCCCCGGCTGAGCGCGGAGGAGAGCGGCTCGGCCCTGAACTCTGACCGTCGTTGTGTTGAAACGCGCGATGATGTAATGCACTTGTCATCCTCATCACAGCACAAGTGGTGTGTTTATGTCGGGGTTAATAATACTGCGGCTAATCCTCGAGTTCTTGGCAAAGGGAGAAAAAATAAAAAAAACCCAACAACAACAAAAACAGAGGCCAGCTCCTGTCTGTACAGTACACAGCCTTATCTCCTCCTCCACAACACCTCAGCGACGCTTCCTTTGTACCAAATCACAAGGTAATCTAATGGAGCAGCAAATCACCCTCCTCCTCATGTACACTTATAGCTGCAATCACAGTGTTTTGCCCCGAGGCTCAATCACAAACGATGAAGGGAAGAAGAATCGTGCTTTTGAACTCACATTTTTTTTTAAAAACCTGCAGGATCTCACCGAGGAAGTGCAAAAATTACATATGCCAAATTGACACTGCTACGTTTTCCACGGTTAAATGTCCTCTTTTCTGCACGTCTCCTCCTTTAATTCTCCGTGACGTGGGTTTGATGTTTCAAGGCCTCCAGATGGGGAATGAAGTTTCGTGTCTTCTATAACTCAGTACATCTTTCTCGATATTTTTGGTCTCGCTTATCAGTCGCAGGATGTGACTTATCTTCTGAATCGCGATAAGAACAAAACCTCCAAATACTCTCATTTGCTTTACAGTTTAGAAACAAGCGAGTAAATTCTGAATACTCACAGTTCAAGAGAAGTCCATATGCATGATGCTCTATATGAGGCTGGAACATGCTAATATAATTTCCCCTCTTCCCTTTTTTTTTGCAATGATAAATCTTTTCTGTGTATATTAAGAACACGTACACATGGAGGTCCAGAGGGCATGTAGAGGGAAAACAACCAAATGAATTAAAAGACTGCTTTGAACTTCACAGCTGTGATCATCCGAAGGCTGATTTTTAAAAAAAATTATTATTATTATTATTGTTTTCTAGCACATCTTCACACCTTTTGGGATACAAAGCGAATGAAAACAATCACTTTGGCTTATTAGAAGGAAAATTCACTCATGAATTATGAATGATATGTGGCCCCTTGCACTGAATGTAAAACAGACGCCTAATGAACTCGTGATGAATACTGCATCATTGCTGCATTTTGAGCTGGAGCTGCAGGAGACCAACCTTTTGTCATGACGTTCTTAGATTACTGAGTTTACTCGGTGGAATACTGTTCGGACGGCGTCCCCCCGGGCTCCTCTGTTCTGCTAAAAATAAGCGCGGCGCGGTGGTCAGCGCTCAGTATTCCTGCCGCGAGGGGGGCTGCCGGGGGGAGTTTTTGTGGAGCAGCAAGTT
The DNA here is from genome assembly GCA_032274765.1 of Malacoctenus tetranemus. Lineage (NCBI taxonomy): Eukaryota > Metazoa > Chordata > Actinopteri > Blenniiformes > Labrisomidae > Malacoctenus > Malacoctenus tetranemus. The sequence goes on along the minus strand of JAUESF010000022.1, from coordinate 8,375,958 downwards.
TGTGTGTGGGGGTAAACAGAGGTAAACCTTGAGGTTGGCTGGGAACCTTGAAAGAGTTTGACTTCATTAAGATGCAGAATCCGTTTTTCATCGATAAAAACTCGGCGCTTGCTTTCGTCTCCGGATCTGCGCATCAGCGCCTGAGAAGCCCGGATGATGCAGATTAGTGCTCATACAGGATCTATTTATAATAGCAATTTTACCCAGTTTGACAGAGACGATGTTTAAAAAATGATGCAATGATGATGTTGTGCTCCCTCTGAATGTCATCATTTAGCTTTTGATCCATCAGCGTGGAGCCGCAGAAAAGTAAACAGAACGTCCCTGACAGTAAGGGTGATGCGTCTATTTGTGCGGCACGTATTTGTCATCATTATCTACAATTCAGCTCAGTAAAAAAAAACAAAAGTGATCATTCTGTCATATCAGGACGGCCTCACGTGTTCAGAGAGCACAGGGTTCAGAACACAGTGTTTACTCAACACTTCCCCTGAATCAACGGCCGACAGCAGATGAGTGGGAAATCCTAACAATCCCACTAATCTGCTTCAGGGGACTGTTCCACTTTCTTTCACCCCCCCCACACCCCCTCCAATACATCTGTGAAGTGGATTAACCACCGAGTTAACTTTGCACGGGGTCACCTCAGAAAGGAGAAGTCGCAGGAACTTGCTGAGCTTAGCAAAGCAACAAAACAAACACGTAGATCAAAAGCAAATAGTCACAATGACGTGTTTGCATCTTACAGAGCCTGTGATTAATGAGCAGCTCCAAATGAACGTTAGCTTAGCTTCTTAAGACTTTCAAACTGCTCTCTGTTAGTTGGTCGTTCATCTCAGCTGTTATGTTGATGCTCCTCCTCAGCATCAGTTCGTGAACCCGTTTCCTAAAGAAACACTGAGACTTTAGAGCATCTTCCACCACTCAAAAACAAACACGACCTTTGCGGAAGTGATTGGATGCTGGCAGCTCACCTGAAATGTTACAGAAACACTGAACCACAGGATTGTGCACACAATTCAATAATAGCAAACTCAGACTTTACTTTGTTCAACCCTTAATAACTGTATTGTCTTTAATTTTCAGTAACTGTCACAACACTGATGACACAATGGAGGCAAATATTCAAAGGAAAAATCGTGATGTGAAGTCACTTTTTTTTAAAGACTCTCAAAAGATTTAAATTCATTTGCAGTCCCACTGAAAAGAGAACGAGCATCCAAACTGCTGAGAGCAACCATCGAAAAACACCCAAATTTGTATAAGTCAAAGCAAAAATAAATAGGCACTGTGGGTGTTTACGACTGAATGCAGGATTAAAGTCGGCAGTCAATCATGTAAATATTCCTCCAAACACTTCCGGAAGAAACCTGCCCGCTGTAGCGCGTCGCTCTCTGATGTGCGCGCTCCCTCTTTTCAGGCTCCACGCAGATAATGAGCCGCGTTCCAGCCAACAGGAACGTGTGAATCCAGCTGCCGGGTAAACGCGGCGCGCTGCTGCCGGGGCTCATAAAGAAGCCGCGGTGATGCTCGACATGAGAGATTGACACCAAATTCGCGCAAGAGCCTGTTCGTGGACGGTTTGACAGATGGTGCACTCTTGACTTACCGAGCAATGAAATAAAATTGACTCTTGTAACTGTGCGAGCTTCAGAGTGCACAAAAAAATAAAAAAAACATGAAAGGCGCTGCAAAAAAAAGGGACAAGACAAAACGAGTTAAATATGTGGATTTGTTGGCATAAACTAGACAAGAAGGAAAAGTGTTGCAACAAAGTAAAGCCATTATTCTTAAACTAATACTAATTTCACAACTACTCTTTTGGTTTTTTGTGGGGAAAAAAAGCCAAACTTTCATCTTTTGTCTCCAAATATCATTTGAAAGCTTTAACCTGATGGATTCCTCTTTTGTCTCTCTTCAGTTTCAGTGGGTTTTTTCTTCTCTCCCTCGGCTCCCCTCTCTTGAAAGGAGGCCCATCCTCGTCGGTCCCGACGCATTCGATGCAACACATTATTTGATTCCACCAAGATCAGAGCGAGCCATCTGGCAGAGGAGCTGAGGAGATGAAACCCGGGGAGGGAGACGGAGCGGTGACCTTGGAAATGGCGCTGTCATCACATCTCTCTCTTGTGTCCAATTATTGTCACGGGCTCTGACATCGGTGCCTTTAATAATCCCGAATTTATGTCCAAAATGTTCAAAGGAATGGGAGTTTGATGAGCGGAGCCGAGAAGTTGGCTCGGAAATGTCCCCTCGTAAAGGTATGATTCACTTGAGGAAGGTGAGAAAACCCAATTCTGCACATGGTGAAACTCTCCCTGCCGCCCCCCCCCCTTGACGCCACCGTGTGCCCCCCCCGCTTTCCCACAGACACACGTGTGCCGGTGGGAGCGCGCCTCAGCGCACATGCAGAGTGATGTGTGTGTGAAATGTGAAAAGCTTATTCCAGGGAAACCCATCTGATATCTGTTTCAGTCATTACCATAATAATTGGCACTCCTCTGCACAGAGTGAGAGCCTGGCGGACTAGGACGGAATAATAACTAGAGATGAGAACGGAGGGGGCACACTGCAAAAAATACCAGTCAGAGCACGTCGCGGAGTTCGCCGAACACTCTGACTTTGACTCCAGAACTAACAAAAATCTTTGCTCAGTCGGAGGAAGCGAGTCGTCTTGATTTCAGTGCTGACTGATTTAGAAGCTTTTCTCACAAAACAAGGGTTTCCTTTTCTAAAGAAGAGGGCGTGATGAAGGCGTGGGAGCTTCATGTGAGATCTGTTTGGTTCGAGGCGTTTCTCGAATGAGGCACGTATTCACGTGATCAGATCTTCTTCCTCTTGTTTGAGGAATCACATGCTCGCGGAGAGCTTCGGCGATCTCTCCGTATTTTGCAGTGTGAGGAAGAGAGGAGCAGGTAATGCCAACGAGCATCTGTGCTGCACAGCCCGTGATGCTCAGTTACACGCAGGATGTGCTTCTGCTCTCCTGGCTGACATCCACGCTGCTTTCCTGAGGTTTCTTTCTTTTTTTTTGCCCCCGCCATGTCTTATGAAACACCAGAGTTATGGTATATGAGCCTTTTCTTTATGTTGTGAAAAGATTTGCTCTCTCTCTCTCTCTCTCTCTCTCTCTCTCTCTCTCTCTCTCTCTCTCTCTCTCTCTCTCTCTCTCTCTCTCTCTCGTTCTCTCTGTCTTCTATTTTCCCGAGGTGAATCTGCTCTAAGCATGTAGCAGTGATGATAAATGGCTTCATTTGAGTGTACATGCTACACCATACAGATTAAACTGAAGCCAACAAAGCTTAGTGTTTGGGGTTTTTGTGGGGGGGGATTTAGGGTGGGGTGGGGGTGGGTGAGGGCTTCTGCACTGCACAAAACAACAGGTAACAAAAATCCTGTCGAAACTTCCATAGAAGTCAGTTAATCTGGCTCCTAAACTTCAAGCATTAAGGTCAGAGAGCCAAAAACTGAGCTCTTTCTACAGCTTCTTTCTTTACCCACCACCAAACTGAGGCCATGTGCTCGGTTTACTGGAGTGGACGGCATCCGAAATAGTGGTTAAAAGGGTGAGTCACAACACGGACAAACAGTCCTGGGACATGCGACACGCAGGGTGGAAGCTGCCAGCAAAACCTGGTACAGTGACGCTTCTCCAAGCGAGGAACCTCCAGCAGGAAGGACGGCAGCCAGGACGACCATCCCAGTGATGACGAGGTCACGCTGGGTGTTGTTGGTGAACAAATAAGGCAGGCTGGGAGTCACATGCTGCAACCAGGAGGAGCAGGATGCCCTGTTTGGAGCCAGTAGCTGAAGGTTTCCATTAGAATTTAAATGAATTCTTTTTACACAGAAAATGCTAATGTGCATCCTGGAATCAACTATTTCTAGATACTGGATTGATTTAGTGGAAAAGCTCCACTTTGAGGGAGCTTTTGAAGAACTGAGCTGCTTCGAAGGCTCATCAAGGAGACGTAATCCTCCCTCCTTCTTTAACGATATCTGAAATGTTCCAGAGAAAAGACTTTCGTGTGAAGATGGGAGAAAGAAAAATGCCATTCGGTGAGTTACCAGTTGTGTGAAACTAGCTGCTCGGACCGAAACCGATGTTGTTGTCCATTACGGGTAAAAAAAAGCAGCTCGGCTCCAAAAAAGGAAGAGCCGTGTTTAAAGATTGATGTGCAGACGTCAGTCTGTTGTCCGGCTCTGCCGGCCCCGTCCTGTGATTCACCCACCCACAGTCTCTGTCCCCCGGAAAACACTCGACGAGTCAGCCTCAGCCGCATCAGCATCAGTCAGTCTTATAGAGAGGATAAAAATGTCACTTGGGGCTTATCTTTATTTCATGATGTGTTGGTCAATATCACTCCCCATGGGAATTCATAGTATCCGTTGACGCCGCTCAATTGTTTGCGACCCCCCCTTTGATTGAGGAGCAAAGGTGAACACTTGTTTAGGCCATGAGGGACTTTGGTGTGTATCACTGACACCAAGTGCGAGTGGTTGTGTTCCACCTGGCTCACCTGACACCCAGCTCCTCACTGCTACAACAGGCGGCTGAATGAATGACAGCTTCCATTGGGCAGCTGCAGGGAGACGGAGAGAAGCTGCAGCGTTGCCGATTGTTGCATCACGTTTGGATAAAATCGCACGGACAGAGTTGCGGTTGTTTGGCCGACGAAACACTAAAGAGGAACAATATTAGAGATTTCTCAAGCTGCTCTTGAAGGTTGTAACTTCTGGGGGGGTCGCAACAACGCTCAAAGCAGCCGAGCTCTCAACTTATTTTGCATCTTCGTGCTGGGAGTTTAAAAGTCACATTTTGACTGGTGGCCACTGCACAGCAGCTCCTACAAAGCAGTTTGGAGTTTTTTTTGGGCCCTTAAATGATATAATGGCTTTAAACTGGAGGCCGGTGATACTCCTGCAGCCCTCCAATGAGAAATTAAAGGGGAATAAGACAAAAAGATGGTGTGCTCCTGCCAAGGTCAGAGAGAAAGTGCTGTATGACTCATGAAATTAGTTCATAAATCATTCAATGGGTGATGAGATAAGAAGCCAATATCTTGTGGCAGGACAGTGCCCCCCCTCCCCCACTACCTCGCCTGCTGCACATTCATTACACAACTAATTTGCGGTTCCCAATATTTTTGGAGGGGAAACAATTACTCTTTGAATGTGTTTGTGCAGGGAAGATTTCGACGGGATGGATGATGAACAGAATTTGTATTCTGCTCTCAGTGTCTTGTTGGATACAAAAATATTTCTGGCAGATGTTCATAGAAATGTCGGTGGAGGGAGGGAAGTGGTGGGGGGGAGGTTGTTGTGTGTGTGTGGGGGGGTGTTGGCAGTAGGCTGAGGCGAGCTGATAGCTGGCAGAGCGGGGTTGTGTGGAGACACGACCTGGCTCTGAAATATAGCGGCGAGGGAGGGAGGTATATACGGTGCATGAGCGGGGAAGACCATATGTTGTTCTGGACGTTATGTCGTGAAACTGTCCCAGAAAAAAAACTGAGTGATTTCTGCTCTCAAACAGGAGTCAATGACAAGAGCTGGGAAGGAAAAACCATTTAAAGTATCACGAAATTGTTGTTGTTTGAATGTAAATGTACAAAATAAAAAGAACTCCGATGTGATTTAAAGCAAAAACCCTTTTTTTAATATAACAATGAATCCTCTTGAAACTGGATGAAATATAGAAGAAAGAGCTGCGGTAAGATCTCGTTTCCAGCAACATTAACAAAAAAAAAACCACATCACTTTGATGAAGCTGTGAGAACAGCAGCTGCTGCCGGGTTACCGAGTCCTCCTATCAGAGTTGCATTCTGCAGGCGCCGGCAGAACAACGGACGCATCCTTGAAATTTCTCTCAGGGAAGGATTCTGCTCTCGGTTCTATCTGCGAGGATTGTTGAGATGGAAACGCTCCTTCGGGGGGGGGGGGGGGCGGATGATGCAGCACCCTCGAAATGCAGCCCTCCTTTGACGCCGCCGTGCTGCGTCGAAACCCACCGAGCGGCCCGAGAAGGCACTGGACTGGCCACAATGGACGCGCGAGAAAAATAAAAACAGGGCGAGTTACACTTCGGGGTTTGAAGGGCTCAAGGACGGCTGGGGGTGCCGGAGGACCAATGGCCAAGAGGGAGGAGACTACCATGACCACAACACGTGCAAACAAACACCCAGATGGATCAGACAGCGAGTAATTAAAGTCAAATCTGTGAAGTAACACGGTATACAAGTGAGAAAGTACCAGCTCTGAGACTCAGTCGACGGTGGGGGCTACTTATTCTCTCCGGCTCCGTTCGCCTCGACAAGCACGGCGACTGTTGTGACTATCTAATACATGCTGCATCTTATCTGCAGCTGTTGGGTCCGCCTGTCCTCCTTGGAAGCAGGCAGGGCCACACTGATTTCAGTCAAAGGGGAACGAGGGAGTGACCCTGTTAGAGGAGGGGATGGCAGACCGTGGAAAGTCGAGTGGAGTTCCTCAACCGTGAGTTACCGTCAGAACCAAAAGACGACCTGGACCGAAACAGGACAAAACAGACGAGCAATTATTTGCGTGCAGCCAACAGCAGCGTTGCGTTTAGCTGGATGAAGGCGCGCGATCCAATCAGTGAAAGGCGCAGGCGGGGCGGATCTCCGGGGGCTGGATCACAGCCAGCGCGCCATTTATTCACTCATTCCAATCCATCTGACAGCTGCATCGTGTTTAGTGTCATCAGGCTCAAGTTACCCAGTAATAAGTTAACAATATTGCTCCTCTCGTCCGTCAGCCGCCCGCCCTGTCTGGGAAACATCCTCAAGGCACTGATGACGGAGGGATGACAGACTGAGCTGTGTTATCTTTTCGCTGGTGCTTGTCTTCCCTCACATCTCCCTCTCTTCTGTCTCCATTTTTCTTTTTGTTGGGTCTCATCTCTCCTCCTCTGGTCATTAAGGGATGACACTCGGCTGCTAATTTAACCCAGGTTTTTTGTCCAATTCGCTCTGAGCCGCTCACAATTGCAAAAGTCACACCCTCTCTTCTTCCTCATTGCCTCAATTTAGCATGACCTTCCCAAAGCTCTGTCTCGCCAATATGTCTCATTATTGCACCATAGGGGGGTCTGAGACACACCGACGCTCGTGTGGACTTAGAAGTTGTTCGCACACAGATCTGAGATAATTAAAGAGAGCTGACGACGAAGCTGACAGGCACACACACGAAAACTGATGCTTCAAAACCTACCGCGCACGCGCGCGCACACACACACACACACACACACACACACACACACACACACACACACACACACACACACACACA
>JAUESF010000022.1:8302060-8316397 GCA_032274765.1 Malacoctenus tetranemus | reverse complement strand
ACACACACACACACACACACACACACACACACACACACACACACACACACACACACACACACACACACACCTGTCTCCCATGCTGAGTCCCACTGAGCCTTCCCTGCTCCACTTTTTTTTTCATCTGTCATTCTGGAGCATGTCAGTGTTTAACCCCCTCCCACGCTGTCACACACTGGCACACAAATGCGCACCCTCACACACACTGGCACACACACACTGGCACACGCACGCACACGCACACACACGCACGCACACACATAAACACACACAAACACACACACGCCTTTTTGCTCCTTTCTTCATCAAACAAACACACTCAGTCAAACACAGCCCTCTTTTGACAAACACCACTCCTCGACAAGCATGCTTGCACAAACAGGAACACACATCTTCACATCCATAAAAAACTAGAAAAACTGGAAATCATTCAGAAGACTTTAAACAGGCACCAAAAGTTACCCCCCCTTTTCTTAGTGTATGTGTTGTATGTATCTGTGGATATCCGTGTTTCTGTGTGTGTGTGTCTCCATGTGCGTGAGACGGTTTGCTCCCGACTCACAACTGGCAAAGACTCTCCTCGTCCCTGCAGGTAAGTAGCCACAGCAGTTTAGGAAGACTGCAGGGTTTCTCAATCCTGGCTGCATTTGAGCATTTAGGCTGCTTATAGATTTTTAAATGCCAGAGTTGTAGCATCCATAGCTCACAATAAGAAGGTTTAAAATTCTTGGGCTTAAAACTTGCACTTTCTGCAGTAGGGAAGACGCTCGACTGTTGGAATAATCTGGAGCGTTTATGTTGGAAATTTTTTCCCTTCCATTGGAGGAAAAAAAAAAGTGGCACATCTCCTGTGTCAGTTTCAGTCAGAGATTAACACCAGTCAGCGATTTTTGACAAGATTACGAAGCCAAACTATTTCTCCCTAATCTATTTATTTTTTGTCACGGGAAGGAATTTAAGATCTATTTATGTCCTCATGATAGACAGGAATATACCAGAATGTCAAAACTCTGTTTTGCAGGACAGGAGAATGACAATTTATGTGAGCATGATGACAACCCTGACTTTAATATCCCAAAAATCCTTTCAAGAGTCACTATGTCCTTGGGGTGTCCTTCATATTGTCTACTTTAGAAGACACAAAATTTGCTAATTGTCCTGGCTTGGGGTTAATGGAGGAGGGACAATATGGTCCGAACCGGATGATAAATGGCAATCATATATCACATGTGTAATAGCTTTGTTGGTCATGTGACACAATGGGGGGGGGGCAACGTGCTTGCAATATTGAGGAGTCTTTCATTAAGCAGGCAAGCAAATGCTTGTTTGTGTGTGAATGGGGGGGCGGGTTTAAAAGTAAATAGCTAATAGCCGACTGGACATAACAAGTAAAAAACAGGCTCACGCATGTAGAGGGGAATAAAAAATGTGCTATGCGTAAAAGCATTAGCGTAGTATTCAAGATAAGGAGGCAAAAACATGGCACAAGACAGATTAGGAATAAGGCGCACAAGAGCCAATGGAGATAATCCTGTTATCTCGTTGGACGCAAAATGCCAATGTGAAGCATCCTCAGAGACCAGGATGAACTAAACATGAACCACGCGCCGCAGATACACGTAAGGAGGGGGAACCAATGTTGGCAACCTGGGGTGAACACTGTTGTTTTTGACCTTAAGGGACATCCGTGCCGTTTACCGCAATGTCATCACAGGGTTTCGTGCTCCATTCATTGGAAGCCCGCACACGCGTGCACCACACTTGCCACCAGTTCGATGTCCATCAATGACATTGTATCACCTCTGAGGATCCCCCCACCCCCCCGCCTGTGATATCAGTGGGTGTCTTACGCAGGAGGCGCAAGTGATACAATTAACGCTGTCAAGTTGAACGGGGTGCGCGGCAGAGCTTATTTCAGGCTTCGAGGTTGCCTGCCCGGTGCCGGCGGAGACGCACGCCGGTCATCACCTTTTAACCAGGGCGCATTAAACATTACGCACGACAGCAATGCGCGCGTGTACACACGCAGAAACAGACGCGAACGCCCCCCCCCCTCAAATCAACCCCCCAAAATACACCCTCACAAGTCGAAAGATAAGAAAGATGAGAAAAAAAGGAAGACACGCAGACTTACAGGATGACCCAGGGCTCTGCGGGTTCCTCCGTGCGCCCCATTGAGATATTCCCGTTAGTCCCCCTATTTAACGGAATCCTCAAATACCGTGGTCGCAGTCAACGTCTCTGCAAATGTACCAAAGAATCACATAGAGAATGAGGAGTATGGCGAAAATGAAGAGCGCTACTAAGATGGCCTTGGTCACCGGAGAGATGAGCGACTGCATGTCAGGAGCAGAGCCGGGCAGAGCGGCGTGGTGCTCCGCGTCCGTCCGTCCGTCCTCAGTCTGCTATCTCCCTCGTCCTCCTTCTCTCCTCTCCGCCGCTCCGGTGGCAACTGTTGAGGACGGAGCCCGGGGCTTGGACGTGCGCGAACGCAGACATTTAAAGCTCGACGCGCATGCACACGCACTCCGCCACTCGGTTATATACCGGCGGTCCGGGCGCGCAACGCGTGGGGGCTTCCCTTGCTAGAAGCGGCACAGTAGTGGGCTGTCTTTCCCCAGATGCACTCTCTCTCTCTTTCTCTATTCCCCTCTCTCTCTCTCTCTCTCTCTCTCTCTCTCTCTCTCTCTCTCTCTCTCTCTCTCTCTCTCTCCAGCTGCCAGTCGCGCGTCAGGCGAGACGGAGGAGACAGGGCGATAACATCCACCGTCCGTTTGAAGACTGCAGCACTTTAAGGATGGCACGACGGAGACGCGTTGTATCACTTTGAAAAGAAAAGAAAAGAAAAGAGGAAAAAAAGATGTTTCCAGACGCAGAAAATCTCAAGTTGCGCGCCAAGCCGCTGCACTTGACGGCTAACAGGTTGATTAGTATTCCTCACGGCGCCTCGCGTGTGAGAGAGATGGCTGTGCATGACAGACTATCATCTTATCTCGAGCCGTCCACGTCCCTATTTGACAAATCTGCATGTGTAATGAATGACGGATCATCCCAGGTGGATATTAAGGATATTAAAGCGTTTCCACTTGATGCGCGCTCCGTTGTCATTATACAATACCATGCAAGACCGTTTTTATAACGTGCTCTTCATCAAGACTGGTTTGCGCTCATGCACCATTTCCAGTGGCACCACTGACTCAATTTTTTTTAAAGAAAACTCTTGTTCTGACTCAGAAATGTTGCAGCATTGCAGAGGAGATAACAAGGTCGCGAGAGAAACGTGCTTCTGTAAAGGGCGTCTGCTTTTTAAAATGTCATAGCGACTTATAATGACGGTTTTGAAACCTGCATGAGCGGAATCAGAACATTTCGATATTTTCCGGGTTCTTTTGGTTTGGCTTACCGGCAAAAAGGATCAAATAAATACATTATTATAGAGCACCAGGCGTCACTGACATTAAAATTGTTGATAGCATCGATAGTATTAGCTGCAATGTTTTCTATGAGATGAGAAACACCAACATGTGGTTAATTCGCTTGCATAAACAGGTCGTATTGTCCGTGCTGAACTTATAAAAGGTAATTACAGGCTCAAAAAGAAAGAAAAATGATGAAAGAAAAAAGACTTGGAAATAATCAAATGACTTCTGGGACGTGATAAAATTATAGGATGGGAAACATTTAGGCTACAGAAGTAGGTCGCCAAAGCAACATTTTCAGCTGCAGGATGAGGAGCGCAGCGCTCCCTTGGTTTACTTAGTTCAACCACTAGATGGCGACAGATTAAAACCTGCATGCCTCCCAGAAATGTGATGGTATATTTGATTATTCCGCACACCATCGCTGCACTGTAGTCTTGCGTAACAATCATGACAGCTAAACGGCTTTAAGACGTGCAGGTAAGACGGAACAACGTCGCTTTATAAGTTTGCGTTTGACTTGTGCGCCACCGAGACGTAATTTATTGTTTGTTGAGGTATCGAGCTGGCTAGTTAGCGGGGTTTTAGCCTCACTAGCAGGCGACAACACGGTGGCCTATTGAACACGGCGGCTGTGGGGGCTCCGAGGCGCTAGCGCAGAGGCAAACTAGCCCTGCCGATAAGTTTGATGAAATGCGCGAATGGAAGTTGTGTTTTTGGTAAAATGTGTCGCTGCACCGTGAGGTGTGACGTATTGTGGCGTATAACGTGTGAGGAGACACGGCTGCTCTGGAGATGCGGCGTCAGATGAATATTACATCAAAAAAGACGGGCCAATGTTTGCAGCAACTTGCTAGCGAGAAGCTAACTAGCCTCAAACAGGCCACTGACGGGTTATGAAGCTAGCATAGGCCAGAATCCCTCATCCGGTGTGAGCTTTCCAAATAAAAGCAGTTGAAGTGGTCTTGCATACTAAAGATTTTCTAATGTCTTATTATCTGGCTCCCGTGACATTCAATTATTGAAGTTTTTTCGTATTTCTAATTATGAAATTTAAAAACTTGAGATTTTTGCAACAGACAAATTGAACTAAATGCAGAAAATGTTCTTGTTCAACAATGTTTTAAGATAACTGTTTTGATCATGGAGCAGCACAGAAATATTTTATCTTTAATGCGTTCTAATGGTGTCAAAAATGTTCTTTAAGGTCAGTTATGAGCTGATTATGTCAGATTTTATATGATAAAAGTGTTTTTGACATTGCAACACAATGTTTTTGTCTATTTTTCTGTAGTTTTTCTGATCAAATGAAAGGACTGTTGAAAAAATTTAGGCATTAATAGTTAATAGTTAATTAATAGTTTGTGTAAATCAACTATCTCTTACACTCTTATATCAAGACTGATATGTGACTGTTTGTGATAAGACATACAATTACATTGGATAGGATGATAAGGTGTGAATGTAGTAATAAAGTAGCAGTAAAAATTAAAAGTGCTGAAATAAGTTTAGCCACAATTACTTTATAAAAAGATCTTTGATCATCATTTTTATATGGTGATTAATTCGTATTTATGCGGTCTGTGTTTGCGTGGCTGATGAAGTTGATAAATCCACTGTTATTGAGACAGTTTTTATTAGCTGTATGAAGTGTTGGGTGAGCTTTATTGTTGAAGCCGCTCTCGGCTCCTTTCCTGCGTGTCTCCAGCTGTTAGCTGTGAAAGTGATGTAGCAGGTTTGACAAGCGCGGCTACATGGCTGGCTAGCGACAGGCTCCAGGCGCTTCAGCCAAGTGACACCGTGAGTGTGTTTACATTTGGGACCGAGTGTCTGTTGCTGTGCGTCGGGACCGTTGACAGATGTGTTTTGTGCCCTGCGGTCCCCCGGTTCAGGCTCCTTAGCATCAGTGTCGGACCTGCTACCAGTGTTCTCCAAGTGCTAACTTAGCTAGCTTTACTGGGTTTAGATCAAGCGATTGCTAATGTTAGTTGCGCTGCTAATTAGGTCTTCTGGTGCAGCGCCAACTCAGGTCAACGTTGATGTGAAATTGTTGTTGGGGATAAAAGCAGTGTCTGGCTTTGAAATTAGTCCTACGACTCTGATTTACTTCGCTGTCAACATTAAATCACATTTTAGCTGTTTTTATATTGAACCTCATTAGCTGTGCTGTTTGGTAGTGACTTACATTTTTAACGGTTGACGATTTGTGTGACACCTTTGCACGAAATGTCTGAGGAGGTAACACTGCTTCCTAAAATAAGACTCAAGATATCACTTCAAACTTCTGTCAGATATTTGATCCAAGAACTTATCAGGGAGATTTTTCAGAGTGTGGGAGGCAAAAGAGAGTTTCATCACAACTTCTGAAGCATTTATTGCATTTGCTGTGGGAACTTTCAACTCACCGTTTTAAAAGTTACTCCACAGTATTTACTCTTTGGCAATTCTGTTCCCATGACAGTGGACCCATCTTATTTGTTCTTGTCACGTCACTTCATGTTGACACAAAATTGTACACAAAAGTTACGTTGTTGCAGCACAAGTGGGAGTGAAACAGTGTTGCGTGATGCACTGCAGGGTCCATAAGGAGGCAAACAATGGATAGCAGCTGCAGCATGTAACAGGGAATCTATCAGGGAATCATCGCAACACAGCGTCTAAGATAGAGATGATAAGCTTGTACCTCGTGAACATCAGTATGCAGATCGTTTTTCCTCGTGCAGCATGTCATGCCTGATGATATTCTGAATACTCCCTGTTGCTTGTTGTTGATTTTCATCGCCGTTCAACTGTTTCCTGTTTATCTGTTTTGCAGACTCCCAAACAATTCTATGTAAGATGAACGCTGACGACAAGCTGGAGGGAATGCTGCTGAAGTGCAGCAGCGGCGGGATGGACGGAGGAGGCAGGGTCTCGCTGGGCCCTGGCGGAGGACTGGTGGTCATGACGCTCGGCGAGCGATCGCTCGCCAACCACCCTCTGCTGGCCGAGGATGACGACGAAGACGATGACGATGACGACTTGACCGGGAGCTCGCTGGTTACGCACGACCTGGTCCCTCCTGAGCAGCTGATGATGCAGGAAGAGCTGACTAAGAACGGTGGAGGAGGGGAAGAAGAGGGAGGAGGCGAGGTGGGAGTGCATTTCCCCCTAAAACTCAGCAATAAGTTGCCCTGCTTGCTTCAGATGCCAGTGAGTTTATGCTGGTTAAGTAGTCGCTCTCGTTTTGTATGAACTGCATGAGTACTCTTTTGTCAGTCATCACACAGCCAAAAATCCCTCAGTGATATTTCAATCTGCTCAGTCTTTCATGTGGTTGTCTTTTAAAGCACACATATCCATTGCGAGTGTTAAAAATGATGACTGCCGGGGCGCCAGAGCGTGAGCCTCCTTGTTTGTTTAGTTTTCAATTCAGCATCTTCACAGAGTAAAGATACAACAATGTCAAGTTGAAAAGACTGTTTGTTGTTGCGAGTACAAACACCGAAGATAATCTGAACTAATCCGCAGGATCAGGCATCACACATTACTCCTCCAAAGCAAATCAAAGAATGTGAACCCTATTGTTGTCGTTTTCCCGGGTTTGTAATCAACACCGTTTGGTGAATGCAGGAGAGAGCTGGATAAATTATTGTTTCGAGACGTTTGGGGGAGAAGCAAAAGCTCTCACTGGCAAGCTGGCAAAAATAATTTCCCAGCACGTTGACGGTTTTGGGGGATTTTAGGCGTCCTTCTGGTATGTTACGCCTGGAGCAACTCCATGGTGAGATGCACTCACATTGCTTGATTATCCTGCTCTTGCCCTGTTGCACCTGCCTGACCTGGATAAACTGCTGTCTGGCTGGGTGGCCCTAAAAGTAGGTCATGTGCTGTATTAAATGTCTTGACTATCTATGGTCTCTTTACAGTTGAGCATCAAGCAGGAACTGAAACTGTCTGAACCAGCGGTCCACATGAAGAAGGACAAAAAAGCAATCAAGGACTTGATGGTTTGCCCCAAAAAGAAGAAAAGGAAGCAGCGGTCACCAGCCAAGGTAGAATATACACTCCTTTTCATGGCAGCAGTCCCGTTTATTCAAACCTGATCCACACGGTGCTGATGTAATGGATCTATTCAATCAGTACTTTATAGATCGGCTCTTTCTGTTGTAGATTCTCAGCATCAATGATGATGGGTCATTGGGGATCCCAAACCCAAAGTGTCACGTCTGTGTGCATTGTAATGCTGCATTCAGAACAAACTACCATCTACAGAGGCATGTCTTCATCCACACTGGTAAGAACGAACAAGTACTTTTGTAAATCACTCTAATAAACTGTTAAGAATCAAAAGCCCACATCGACCTGTTGCCTTGAGTGTTGTGTTTGTTTTTTATGCTCGTATTTGTTGTTCATTCGTCAGGTGAGAAGCCGTTTCAGTGCAGCCAGTGTGACATGCGATTCATTCAGAAATATCTTCTCCAGCGACACGAGAAGATCCACACTGGTGAGTGGAGGAAGAACGTCACGAACCCTCTCATCTGTTTTTGTAAGTCCGAGTGAGTCATTGGGCTTTTTTTGGGGCTTATTGCGCAGGAGAGAAGCCTTTTCGCTGTGACGAGTGCGGGATGAGGTTCATCCAGAAGTACCACATGGAGAGACACAAGCGGACTCACAGTGGAGAGAAGCCTTACCAATGCGACTACTGTCACCAGGTACGCAGACGCCTTCTCAATATGAGATACAAGCAAAACAGAAAGAATTTGAATTAGGCTGCAAATAGCAAAGGTGACATTCAAGTTTTGGAAACCTTAATTGGATGTTTATGTGAGCAAAAGTGTACACAGCAAAATGTCAATCATTGCTAAGACCCCCACGTCTGAGTAAACAAACCAGTTGTTTCTCTCAAGTTCAGCCACATTTTGTTTTTATATCGACTGTCTGTAAAAGACGAAGTCTTAAAGCTGCCTCTGAGTCACCGTGTTACCATCTTGCATAATTAAGGTCACTGTGGGGAAAACCAAATTTGAGTGACTGACAGCAGGTCGAACTGCACAGCGACTGGTTTGTTTGCCAGTGCAAAACAAACAGGCAAAGGTAGACCGAGGATTAAGCTTTTTGTACTGAACTCTTCTGGGTTAATTACTGTGAAACTGCTCGGTCTTTGCAATTGACTTCACGAGCTGACAAAGCGAGCAGGATGCAAACACAACAAAGTGCAGTCTTAATTGCATGCAACTGTCTGTTTCAGCAAAAACGTCCCACGTTTGTGTACAAACAAACGTGTTTCCATGCCTACCAAATACCTTGTTTGGGGTTTTAGTCAGAGCTAATGCAGTTTTCAGTCAACGACAAAAAGAAGCAATCAAACATTGAAAAGTTATGTTGATATTGCTCTAATGATATTCAAAGGTACCATTAAAATACTTCACAGTTGGTGAGATGTGAATGGTTTGACTTGAGCTGCCGGTCTCTGTTTTGTTTCTTTCGAACAGCAAAAACTTAATCGTTGTTCCTTCTGTTCACAGTACTTTTCCAGAACAGATCGAGTTTTAAAGCACAGACGAATGTGTCACGAGAACCGAGAAAGAAAGACAAACAAGAGTGCTGGTAAAGCTGGAGCTTCGCGTGAAACGGATTCTTTAGGATCCACCTTTCTTGCCAAAGAGTGTTCGCTGCCCAAGAAAAAGCGGCAAAAGTGTGCAGACAAGAGCGCAGGAGCCTCCACCGCTGCCGAGCCCGAGGCGCACACCTTCACCGTGGTGGAAACCCACGAGAAAGACGAGCAGAGACAGAATAAAATTGAAGGTCTTTCTCTATTTACTGTGGCCTCCAAAGTCAAACACGAGTATGTGATCGCAGACTACTCGGTGGATCTTCCTGAGGAAGCGGCGAACCAACATGACGAGGGAGACGTGTCGTCTGAAGAGTCGACTCCTCCCAAGCTGGTCCTGAAAAAAGTCCCCAAGAGGAGTCTCAAACAGTCCAGCGAACAAGCTCCCTGCTTATCTACTTTGTCGTCATTTGAGGAAAATAGTAAGGTCACGCAATACACATTTGAAATCGTGGACAAGCAAAGCCTTCTCGACGTCGAACCCACCACTGAACCTGAGTCAGTCGAGACCCTGCAAGGAGGACCGACCAAACCAGCAGCCAGCAGCACAAACTACGATGACGCCATGCAGTTCCTCAAGAAGAAGCGTTACCTTCAGGCCGCGATGGCCAACAACAGCCGGGACTACAGCCTGAACACAAGCAGCATCTCCTCTCAGCCCGCTGTTGCGCAAACCGTGGTGTCGACCGTCATCGACGAAACGGTGCCCGCCACCATTCTGGAGCCGCAGCCAATCAGCACGGAGATCAAGGCGAGTCACGACAAGAGCGTCCTGCCCGATGAGGTTCTCCAGACGCTGCTGGACCACTACTCCAACAAAGCCAACGGGCAGACGGACATCTCCTTCAGCGTGGCGGACACCGAGGTGACCTCGAGCATATCCATCAATTCCTCGGACGTTTCAGACAGCAGCCCCGTGGAGAGTCTGGGCGCCCCGGCTGCCCAGGTCCAGCCCCCGACTGAGAAAGTCAGCCTGTTGCAGGAGTACTCCAAGTTTCTCCAGCAAGCGCTCGAGAGGACCAGTCAGAACGACAGCTACCTGACCAGCCAGAGCCTCAGCTTGGCCTCCGAAAACCCTACGCTGGCCGGACAGCCTCTATTCTCCACAGAGAAACAGTTTCCCTCGCCAAGCAGGTTCAAATCAGGGATGAGCTCTCCGCTGAGGTCCACCTTAGAGAAGCCTCACTTCGGATTACTGGTGGGCGACTCGCAGCACTCGTTCTCCTTCTCGGGTGATGAGACCACCCCTCCCTCCGCTGTGTCCCCCGCCGAGGAGGACTTCCTGGAGCAGGTCTCGCCCTCAAAAAAGACGGACTCTCCGCAAGCGATACTGCAGACTTTTCAGATAAGCTCCTTCGATCAGAACTTCAAATCTCATTTCCAGACATCAAGATCTGGATCTTCCTCACAATTCACTGTTGCCAACGGGCAAGTGAGCGTCCGTGGACACAGCGCAGACTTCTCCGAGTTCCCTTTAGTCCGAGTCACTGAGACCAGGTCTCAACTGAACTCCTCCCCGGATGTTTCCACCAGCGAATCGTTCGGCTGAAGAAAGAAAGATGAGAACGACTCATTTCTGTTCATTTCAGCAGCACTTTATCTCATCTTTTTCTATTTTGCCAAAACAAATCCAACAGTGAACTTGTGTTCTCTCTTAAAGCGGTTCGTTGGCGCTCTGATATTCAAGTTCAGTTTTTCTTCCCTAAACCTTCAATAATGGAAACACTCAAAATTGGTGTAATCACATATAATTAGCATTTCCCCCTTTGAAAAGAGATTCAGCGACCAAAGTGTGATGCAAAAGATGGATAAAGGTTCTGCGTTGCCATATAGTTTATTTTAAATGTTGGTGTCAATCAGTTTGCCTTGCACAAAAAAAAAACAAATCAAGTTGCTCTTGCCGCTTACTGCAATATTTCCTCTCATTTAAATGTAGATTATGTTCTCTGTATGTCCCCCTTTGTGTTCCCACTGGAGCTACCTCCCCATGCTGGTTCATCCAACACAACACATCTTCTTTGTCTTCATAGGTTGAACCTTTTTTTTAATCCAGTTGTTTTTATTGACAGAGATTAGAGCATTAAAACACAGTCGTTCTTCACTTTATGTTGAAGTCACTTTATCAGCACCTGAGATGGACGGTTTCCAAAGGAACGATTCGATTGATTGTATCTCACTGATCTATAATTGAAGATCTTTTTACTTTAGGATTGAGCAACAGACTGTTGCTCGTGCAATATCCCAAAATAAGAAAGTGCCCCCCCCCACCCCCATACTTTGTCTGGGTGATTTCAACCCCTGCAGTTCTGCTTGTAGTGCAGGAAAAGCTGAGTAATATACAAAGCAAAAGCTTTGTTTGAGTCACAGCCTGATTTTAAATCAAGTTCCTCTCTTCTTCTCCCCTCCTATAATAAATGGGCCTTAATCAGCTGCACACGTGATGGGTGCAGGGTAATTTTGTCTTTGAGTAATGTTAGTGACTTGTAGTGAAGTGACCTATCAGGATTGTGCATCTTGACTGCACAATTTGCACATTCTTCACTGCAGAGAATGTACGTCCATGTCTTAGGGCCACATATAACAAGGAAACGTGAATTTTTCTTTCTGCTTTATGACAAAATCCAAATATTGTCCCCATTTACTCCCTGTTGAGTGGCCCGAACACACAGTCTCTAAGTAGTCTCGCTCTGACTGAAATGCTTGCTTGCTTAATGTGTTTGAGTTTCAGATGTTACAAATGTATGCTGAGATGAGAACCCAGATTAATGTGCAAATGAGGTGCTTTGTTTTGAAACGTTGTCATTAATTTTTTACATCTGTGCCTTTTTTAACTTCCATGGTTTCCTTCACCCATTCCTGCATGTGTCTCTTCACACTCAGCCCACACTCCAAGGTTACTACTTCCAGTTGCACAATCCCAACAAACACATAAGCTATGGACTGATGGGTCTTGTCCGCGAAAGGCTGAAATCTGGGAGCTGAAGTTGATTTTACCTGTCGAGTTTTTTTGTTTGTTTTTTTTCAGCACAACATGAGTTGAGTATTCGAAGTTGTACAGTACCCGTGGTTGGGAGGAGGGACATTGGTCTGAGTGTGCTGGAGAACAGAAGCTTTTGTTGGATGTGTGAAGCTTATATGATGAAATTTTAGCTACAAATGGAGTCACTAGACAAATTTGTCTCGGTTATGATGGAACGATTGTCTTCATTCGAACGATTATGAGTTCATTTGTACTTTATCACACTGTCAAGTTGTTTTCCATGTGTATTTAATGTACCAGGCGCTTCTGTGTGTGTTCATTTACGCTTCAACGCATTTAGTTGGAAGCTGATGTTTCAGCTTTATTTTGTTACAGCTCCACTGACAATCAGGGACGAGACGGCACCACATCCTGTACTTTTAACTCTCCTCATCGATCATTCCCTCTAGAATGTATAGAAAGTATCCTGCTGTAAATACATTGTATATTTTTACGGTCTGAGAAGTACTGTTAAGTCTTTGTTGGTAGAGAGACGAGGTGGAAGTGGAAGGCATGTTCGTTTTTAAGCATTTAGTCGGCTAAACAGTGAAAAAGTCTCCCAACAAGGTCGAGTTGTAAATATCTGACCCCTTATCAGAAGACTGTTGGTCCCTATTTATTTTATTGCAATGTTTCAAAGTAATTGCGGTCTGATTGTGCATTATGGTGTACAGCTGTATACACATGTGGGGAGTGAGAACCCATCACCTCCAAAAATATATCAACCTTTTTTTTAAGTGTAGTTCCACTCAGATTCAAACTTTTCGGTGTCGTATATTTACTCTTAATAACTAGGAGCAGCTGAAGTCACGTGGAACATCATTTAAAAAAAAAAAAAACAAGAGTTTGTTTCAGTAATACGCAACTAGCTACCGGGTTCATTGTAGGCAATCTCAAAGCACATTGCAGAGGTGTGTTTCTGCTCTCCCACTGAGTTTCTCCTTGGAGCATCTTGAATCGCAGGAGTGAAATGCCAAACTGTCGGGAGATCCGGTCAACCACATGAGCAGTTCGTTGGTGTTTTCTTCCTCTTTAATTCTCAGTTGTTAGTAACCTGGCCATAAGTGTCCTTGTATAAGCTAGAGAAAAAGAAATAATTGTTTGTGTAAAAAGATGTGAATTATGAATTTTTTGATAAAGAACTATTTTTGAAACTTGTCATTTAAGGCACTGATCTGTACAGTATATCACGGTCACTCTCGCTACCCTCATTTTAACCCTGTACGAGTCGTTTGTGTCAAGATCTTTCAAATCCAGACGTAAATCTGAGCTTTGGTGTTTTTTCTTGAGGAATGGACAGTGAAGCCCCCCCCCCGCTTCAGTATGAGGTTGATCTTCTACGTCAGACATGTTTCTTTGCATGGTCTCTGACTCGTCGGGTCGCGTGTTCTTGTTTTTCTGAATAATGTGCAGCTTTAATTGTAGCTGGTTAATTTCAGTCAAGTAACCCATATGATTAGATTTTATTTGCAGTATACATTGATTTGTAAGCAATCTGAATAAATTGTCGTTTCGATTGTTGTGTGTCATGTCCTTATAAATAAAATATTTCACAGTAT
The DNA here is from genome assembly GCA_032274765.1 of Malacoctenus tetranemus. NCBI lineage: Eukaryota > Metazoa > Chordata > Actinopteri > Blenniiformes > Labrisomidae > Malacoctenus > Malacoctenus tetranemus. The sequence continues at coordinate 8,302,807 of JAUESF010000022.1, read as the reverse complement.
GCGACCTTGAGTTGAGTCTTTTTCTGTTGGTGCAGAGCCGAGGGATCGCTGCTCCAGACACTCGGTCTGAGTGTCGGACAAGGTGATAATGGAGTGATATCCAGTGATGCTTGCTGCTTTCTCACTCCTATCTATAATGTGATCACTCCATAAGTGATTCAGGGGTCTCCCCAGTTGAATGACTGGCTTGGACACGTCTTACTCATTTGAATTGTGTCACAGTGACAAGTGATAATTTGAATATGGTACATGGTCACCAAGGCAGCAACAAAACACCACATCATACTTCAATTTTGTGAGAAGCAGATCACTTTTCACCTTCAATAAACCACCGTGCATCATGGTACTTTAAGTTGTCTTAATGTCAACGTTTAGACTGTCCAATAGGAAGATTTTCTGAAGGATTAGAGAAACAATTTGAATGAAATTATGGGTTTAAACCCCCAAGAAATACACTTACAGTCCTGCCAACACTCACACACCAAGGCCAACAGCTCCAAGTCACCTACTTCGGAGCAAAATGGGCTTTTGTGAATTGCTCAATGATGCTTCAACTCAAAAGACGAGATGGGGCATTGAACTGCCAGTCTTGTGTTGGGAAGACATCCTCCTCTTGGGAAGAAAGGTGGCCTGGATTCATCCCCAGTTCAAATGCTGATAAATCAATTCTAGTCAACACTTGTTGAAGGGAAAACTTACCCAGTTTGCGTGACAGTTTTCAATGTGTTTAACTCTGATCACAAGGGT
>JAUESF010000022.1:8254976-8265441 GCA_032274765.1 Malacoctenus tetranemus | reverse complement strand
TGTCCTACCACAAGCCAAAGCTGTTTACTTTCTTCTCACACGGCTCCAGCAGTCTTCTGGTAGGTCATATGCTGACGCCAGGCAATCACGCAGTACAAGAAAGACACAGTGAATCTTTTACATCACAATGTCAATGTTTTGACTGATGATGATTTGGACACATCTCTCCATAAGTATTTTGTCAATATCAAGGGAGTTCGAGGATTTATTGTGAGACAGTATCAATGCATACGTTGTGTTTTGATGGTATCGTTCATCATTTGGTCTAAAGAGTTGAGCAGGTTGTCCTCCAATCCCATAATCAGTGGTTTGACCTCCTTCCTCTTTAGGCAACCTACGAAGCATCAACTTGTTCCTAATGATGTGCAGGCTCTTTGTAAAGCAGCCAAAGTGTTGGGTGTGTGAATGTGGAGTCCATTCACTGTACCTCTCTCTCTCCCAGCGCACTTTCCACTGCCTGGATTGATTCGTCTGCTTTGCTAAAGGTTTAAAAGCTTATGATACTGTGATAGCATGCAGACTTTTCTCAATTTATCAGCATCGCTCAAAGATTCCTGTGAAGTGTCGCTTCAAAGCAGTTGTACTCGGGCAGGCATTAGTGGCGGAATGCCATATCTCTAAAATAGATCCCAAATTAAATAGGAATTAATGTTTGAAGCCAGACACCTGGTTTTAATTAAACGATGATATCTCTTGGACTCACTTCAGATGGTCAGACTAATGGTGCCATGTTAAAAGTCTCGCTTTGATTTAGTGCTGGGACCAGCATTCAGGCTGCATTTTGAAGAAATTCACAGAGTTAACCCTCAACTTCTACAACTGCATCCAAAGGCTGCAGATCCACTATACATTTTTTTAAAGATGCTCAAATAGCAACATGCTTTTGGATTCCACAGGCAGGATTATTTATAGATGCATTGTGTTGAACACTGCTTATCTGTGTAGCCTTGAGCCATTGTGTGAGCCACTGCTATTGTGATCTCGCAGATAAATCAAAAAGCATTTATCTTTGCATCGCTTAAACGAGTGCTCTCTTTATACTTGGAACAAAGCACATTCATCATGCAGTTCATTTCCTTGGGTTAAAAAAAACAACACCTTCCTGGTTTGTTGATCATTTACAAAAAGATGCTGAGCACTTTCTTTTCTGTCTTGTGCTTCAGGACTCCAAGACGTCCACACTGTCCTCCTGCCTCACGTCGTCTTCCTGCTCATGTTGCTCCTCCTGCGATCCCGTCGTCCTGTGTTCTAATCCGGAATGCAGCTCATGCACAGCCCCGTCATCAACCCCCTCCAGAGCCACATCTCGCCTGATGTCGTCTCCCTCATTTGGTAGGAGAAATATTGCGGAATAACAATGACGATGCTTCAAGTTCGACCCTCTTAAGCAATGCGACGGCTCATTTATGGACAGACATCCCAACGGCAGAGTTCACAAGACACAGAAACAGGCCGTGTGTGCACACCATATGTAATGTGTTCACACTGTTTAGATTTTCTATATGTTTTGTTCTTGAGAGCTTTGCTAACGCACAAAAATTCGCTGCATTTTTTTCCCACCAATGTAAAGTGTTGATTTCCCCAGACACTGCCATGTGTGACCACTCACAGAGGGTCAGAGGAAGAGAAGAATGGCACCAAAGACCTTTAGTCATCGCCAGCAAACCGTCTCGTCCGGCAAAATATAAGAGAAACAGCTCCACGCCGCTCCACAGCAGTAAGGTCCCCGTCGTCTGCTATGGTCCTGCTAAATTTGTCCGGCAATGACTGATCCAGTATGTTGAGGTTTTGTTTGAGAGCTGTATCAACGTCCCACCCAGTTGATGAGTCAGAGAACAATAAGCGAGAGCTGCAAGTCAATAACTGCCCGTTTTGATTTGTGTTCATTTGACAGATTTGAGTTTATTTGCCTGTGGTGTTCACTTCATGTTGTAATTACATTTAATTAAGAAGTTTATGTTTAGAGGATTGGCTTTTTAGAACCGCCATAAACCTTTGACAGTCTCATGGAAAATCACCCGTTTGTATTTCCAGGTGACAAATACAAGCAGCCTCCAAGCTGTCATAAAAACAGATTCATGGGCCTGTCACCAATCAGGTTGTCAGGCTCTCATTGCAGTCAGCACAGCCGATTCAGAGTGAAGAGGAGGAGGAGTAGACGCAACAGAGTTGGAGAAGGTGTGTTATATGGAGGCATGCAGGCACCTGGTTTGTGTTTGTATGTCTGGGTGCCAAAAGTGATAAGACTGCCCTAGAAATTGTAACGCACTACTTACCGTCACCTTACCACCGTTATTGAACCAAAACAGATTAGGAGTTCAGTTCAAAACTATTTACAGTTTTGTTTATGCTTTCTACTGAGATTAGAGTGAATTGTTCTACATTTGTGTGTGTGTACACCCAGATGAGGAGGCTGTTCCATACCACGTCTGCCACCTGGATGAAAATTCAGATGACGTGCTGGAAGACATCTTTCCACATGCTTCCCGGAAGCAGGCTTCACAGGTACCTTAATCACTGCTGCGTTCCTGTGTGCTGTTCATGCTAAACCATCATTTCTTTAGACGTGGTCATAAACTTTACACGGCTGGCAAGTTACGTAAATCAAATGTTTCTCCAGCTCCGTCCAGACGATGAATGTAAAGTGCAGCCACAGTAATACTTTGAAGCTTCCCCTCGTCAGCACACTGCTTACCTCAGCTCCCAGTTACAAGAATCACCTCTGAATTTATAGCTGGGCTGATGCGGAAAATACTATATCATGTCCGACATTACAAGTTTTACACACTTGTGAAACATTAATGCTCTGCCGAGAGTATTTCTCTGGATGTCTCGGTGTGACGGCCTTCTGAGTCATTGCCAATGTGATCTGTTATTGCAGAATGACTTCAGATATGTTAACACCTCTGTGCTCCTGCTCAGCTGTGGCTCCTCACCGGCTACCTTTCCTTCTAGGGCTCTGTTCGCAAACGCCAGGGAGAGAGTGTGTACAACATCAACAACGTCATCATGCCTGCATCACTGACTAAAGTGGAAAAGCTACAGTACAAAGACATCCTAACGCCCAGGTAGGGAACACGACTGCACCTGAACGAGCTTCTGTTGGGTTACACAAGTCTCTTGTCAAACCTACAACAGAGGGCCCTCCTGTTCCAACTCTCTTCTTGGTTTGTGTGCCGTCTAAGTACATTTAATGACAACAACAAAAGGCGGTTGGTCTTTCTTACAGGTGGAGGGTAGTTAATACTCAGTCCCTGGCAGAGGTTGAAGGAGAAAAGGAGAACTCTGAGGAGGAACAGGTAGAGTCACGCTGTCACCGTCAGTTGAGTTTGACCTGTGAAGAGATGATCTTCTTTATCTGATGGCATGCGGCGTGTCGTCTGCAGGTTGAGGAGCTCACTGATGAAGCGTTTGCTCGCAGGCACAAGGCTTTGGAGCAGAGAGAGAAATCACGCTGGCCGTGTTCGGGAGAGAGGAAATGCTGCGGGCGCTCCACAAGGTTAACACAAACGCATACACACATTCGCACGCCAAATGTGCAATAGGAGATGCATGCGAACTCGCCCAAACAGAGCTGCCCTGAGGGTGTATGTCGGCTCTTGCAGACCTGATTTGTTCAGTTAAGGTAAATATAGCCCATGCGAAAGTGGGCTGTTCAAAATGTTTTCATTGAGTTTCATGGGGCCTGCTTGTTTTTCCACCTCAGATCAGGCAGCAGGCTATCAGGCAGTGTGGGTGGGATGTACACATCAGGAGAAGAGAGCTCGGCCGAGTGGAGTTCTGCTCAGCTGGAGGCTGATGAACAGCACAAGTCAGAGGAGCAGCTGGTAAGATCAAAAAGCGCCACATCTGACGGCCCCACTCTCAAATTGAGAATATTGCCGTATGTTGTTCCAGGTGACACATGACACAGCTGATGAGTCACACACAGCACATTGCTACTCGCTGTGACATTTCGTTGCTTTTATAAATACCAGTGATGTTTCATTTCAACCCATGAATATGCTCTATTTTTCTTCCGTAGAAGGTCACCAATATTATTAGAAGTGTTCAAATGAACTGAGTAAGTTTAAATGTTATCGCTTTCTCCGTCAAGTTTGAATACAGTTGAAAAGAAAAATGTGACGAGCAAAATTATTTTAAAAATTCTGACTGTTTGGATTTTGAATCAGATGTGAAACCTTCAAATGGCTGGTTGATTGATTTGGCATTAAAATCACTGACAAGATTGAATGCTAAGTTCATGCAAAAGAAATGATATATTAGTAGCAACATTTCCATCAGTAAATATATTTGACTGTCATCCTGGAACAAAGCTTTTGGTTCCATTGAGATAAAAAGCAGCGCTGTTTATTCTGTTTAGAGACGTGAGGAAAATAAAGCAGAAAAAACGAGATGAGTGGAGGACTCGATGAGAATCTCCCCCGTCCATCTGATGTTGAGCTTTAAAGCGAAGATGGGACTGGAGAGCCCACGCAGTCGCTCGTCTCCCTTCTTGTTTCATCTGATTGTGCCGTGCTTGTAGTGCTCTCTCCCACTTGGCTTTGATTGGAGAAGGAATGAGTCACCACTAAAAGCAGACCTTTCCAATCAACCTTCTCAGCACCACAAATATCCCCGACCTAATTGCTCCGCACGACTGCACCACGTGTACAAGCCGTGATGAAAGCACAAACTTTGAACCCTTTTAGGTGGGTCTGAACCACGGAACTGTCACCACTCCAAATCCATTGAAGGAATATGGAAACACAAAATAGCAAATAGTTTTTGAAAATCACATTTTCCTGAAAAAGGATATAACAGTGAATTATAGACAAAAGTAATGTGCATCATTTTCCAAATGTTTTATAGTTGTGGACATAAACAAGTGCTGAATGACATAACGCAATGTTTTGTTTTTCCCCCCCTGCAGCCTCAAACGCCATGGGAGACACGAGCCTTTCCTTTAGATGGGGATGAGGAAGCTGCTTTGCTTTCTGTTGTCCCAGAAAAAGTCCCGTCATCAGCGTTGTCAGAGTCCAGTGTGGATTTCTTCACATGGAACAACTCAAGTCTCCACGGTTCTCCCGCTCAGTCGCCTGCTGCCACACTGCCCCCTGGTGAACGATGCCGGAACAGAACTCCCGATGGCAGCTGAGGAGCAGGGACTTCATTTCATCATGCAAGTTAATTAACACCATCAATTTGTACATTTTTTTGTGACTATTTCATATGTGGCCACAATATTTGCCTGGTTCCCTACGTATATCTATTTCAGTAATATATTTCTTTATTGTTCCATTGAAATTATTTGAACAATATTTTTATCCTATTCAGTAGCACACACATGCACACGCGCACGCACGCACGCACACACACACACACACACACAAAACAAAGCTCTCTAGCACCCCCAAAGGGGGAGAACCTGCTCTACACTTTGCTAACCTCTGCATCAGAGCAGTGTGAAATTCAGCCTTCAACTAAAAATTACACTTAACATTCCATTTTTAAAGCAGTTTTAATAGAATTGTATATTTATCAATGAGATTAAGTGTTGTATTTTCTCTCTTCCAGACCTTTCATTGCCACGGACCGTGAGCAGAACCCATTCCCTGCATCATTACTCTGAATACTTGAGACATTCCACGACTGTGGCGTTATCTGTATTTACCCTCCTGCTTTTAACCAAAACTGATTTCCTTTTTAAAAGTTTAGCGACAAATGTCACATTAGTTTGAACTTACTTCTGTAGCTCAGGCTTTAATACGAAGGAGGTACTGTGTGTAGATTAGCAAATATGTGCAGCACCACTGTAGTGTCAGATTGCACTGTTTATAGTTCTCACATGCTATTTATTCCCACAGATCTTTTAAAATATTTAAACAAAACGTTTTTAGCACATGTGTTTATTTATACGACGATTTCTTGATCTTATGTGCTGTTTGATTTTATATGTTCTTCATTGTTGATGCTGTTTTTTTAATGAAAAAAGTTGTGAGTAAATATTAGTAAAAACATAGTGAATGTCATTATTTACTGTTTCGTCTTACGAATGTTTAAAACATGGCTGAACATCTGGTCGACATTGTTCTGCTTCCAGGTGGGTTCTAACACCTGTGATAATGTTGCATTTTCACTTCAAATGAACAGTTCCCATAAGCTGCACGAATCTAAAAATAGATGTGTTGCATGTTTGGTCAAAAGTTCTCTGACTTTCATTTCATCAGTGTGAAGAATGTCTGCAGCTGGTGCCAGAGCCACTTAATTAAGCCATGATTTATAAAGGCTAATGCAGGATGGACAAACTATTGCGAGGTCGTTTCAGTGATTTGGATGATTAACATTCATGGAGGTCACTGCCTTTTAAGACGAGCGGCCCGCTGAAACAGCCCGCGCTCAGCTCCTGCATGCATAACCTCTCATCATATCCCTCACTGCTACCAGGAGGCCTAATGGGCAGATGGTGGCCAAGGTCATCCCTCTCATCTCCATTTATGTATGTCACTTGCTTTACCCGGGCGTTGGGTGTCAGGAGTCTGGATTTAGACACCCAGTTTCATAGATTTAATTCATGAATTATATATGTTTAATTCCAAGTTAGCTGCTCAGATGTCAACCGAGACTAATCTTTGGATTCACTCTTTTTAAACAAGATGCCCTCTATTTTTCTTCCCGAAACAGGCTCATCAACTACAGCCACACATGACATACTTAACATGTAAAGGACCACTGCGCTGCCAACAAGGCAGCAGGTGTTGGATTGTGAGAAGATAAATAAATAAATAAAAAAGAGCACCATCAAGGTCACTTCCATTTACGAGCAGATGCTTTCTTTGCTGAGTGCTCCGACCTTAACACCCCCGTCTCTCCATGAAAGGTGAAGAGAAGCCAGCACCGTCTCCCCTCCGGTATGAAGCCCACCTTGACTCTACTTAGCTGCAGCTGATTTTCCACACTGCCACATTGTCAGACTTGGAATGCAAAAAAAACCCAAACCCTCTTGTAAATGTATGGCGAGATAAAATGCTTTGAAGAAGACAACGAAGGTCACACAAATAAATTACTTGTTTTGTTTGCACTCAAAAAGGTTTGAAATACGACGATGGTCCAGAAGCTGGTACAGCATCACCAGTGTGTCATTTTCACAGGCATTAATTAAATAGCACAAGCACACCATATTTATTACACAAATACTTTTAATTAATTAGTCCATACTATGTCACAGAACTATAACACATCTTAAATACTCTTCCCACCTTCTGTCCACCGTCCTGGAATCTATAATACATGCAACAACACCAAAACACCCCACTACAAACGGTGGGCCTTGTGGTTGCACTACTACCGGTTGCACGCGTGGGAGCGCTGTCCTCTCAGAGTGCGCCCTCTCCTTCGCCTTTCCTTTTCATTGCGCGTGCACGACAGGAACGCCTTCCGATCCGGAGCGGCACGTCGGGACCTCTGCCTGTTCCAGCACACCTGGCTCTAATGAACAGGTGCCTGCCGTGACTAACGAGCACTGGTATGAACGAGGACTGTGCCGGAACCGGATCGGAAACCACTTTATTAGAGGTACAGTAGAACTCAATTCAAGTGGGCAATAAAGTGCTTCTTGTTTATTTGTTTTTGTTTTTTATTCATGTCTAATACTAATAATAATATTGAAGCAGGTGTATTTTTTGATGCACGGATGGACCAACATTTTTTTCTGTGACGAAAAGTATTTCAATCAAAGGCGACATACTGTTTTGCATTTACGGGAACGCGTTTTTTTGGGCTTTTCAAATATGTTTCCGACAATAAAGTGCATTGCAAGATAACGACAATAGTCGGAAACCATCGCCTTATAGTTACACATGCGTAGCTGATGAGAACAGGCACCATTACTGTGGAAATGCGCGGTTGAGGGGGGGGATCACGTTGAGGTGCTGTGGCATCATTTCTCCATGTGTTCTGGTAACTTCCAGCTCAGGGTTTTCCTCGCCGCACCGTAATGACTCGCTCAAACGGCGGGCGCAGCCTCCCTGCGCACCGACTCCAGTCATTACGGTAAATGTGGGCTGCGGAGCCGCCGTGTCCGACAGAGCCGGGAGTTGCACTGCAAGACACTGCGCCGACCAGGTAAAGAAATCTACACTTCTTCTTTCAACCATCAATAATTAAACGACATGATTTTTTTTTTCATTTTTTTGCAAATCGCAGTGACTTGAAAAAACAATGTGTGGTTCTTGTCGGTCAGAGGGAGAGTCTTTTGACCAACCTTGACACGGTGAATGAACGTGTCAGTAAGCTGAGGCAGAAATGATGAGGTGCCCCCCTCTCTCTCTCGCGCTCCGCTCCCAGAGGAAGCAGAAAGGACGCATTGTACAGCAGAACTGGGTCTCCAACATGTTTTTGTTCTGTGTCTCTGTCAGTGCCGTGGTGTCAGTCCGGCTCACAGGAGCGCTGCCGCAGAATCAGCCTGATGTGAAATCACAGCAGAGCAACAGATCTCGGATAAAAAAAACAAAACACCGATCCCAGATCTGAGCCAGATCCTGCTGATTGACCTAATTGCCTTGACCTGTTATTGGTCCGCTCACGCACTTTGCTTCGTTAATGGCTTCGGATGAGTGATGCGTTCATTGTGCTCCCTGAAAAGGGCGCTCTGCTGCTGCGGTGACTGCGGGAACTTGCCTTGCTGCGGTGGCTGTGCGTGGCTACCAGGCGTCAGTGATCCCACAAGCCATTAGATGAAGCTATAAAGCATCTGTGGAGGGGGGGAAAAACACATGAAAGGGAGGAAGCCCCCCCTGTGGGAGTATAATAGTCAGTTGTACTCTCTAATGAGAGAGGGGTGCAAAAGCAGGTGCTGAGTCATAACGGAGGCTCCCTGTGAATGAGCCCTCAGATTAAAAAGCCAGAATGTGTACGATTTTTCTTTTCTACGCTGCATTCACTGTGTTTCATGGTATCAGTGCGAGGTTTGGATCGATAGTGAATTCCAGCTCTCTCTATCGAACCATCACTTCATCATGAAACCAATACAGCAGATGCAGCGGAACAGGACCAGCGCTGTCACACCTCCCAGATCCTTTTCCCTTTTCACTAAAAGGCCATTAAGTCAGCTCATACATGATGAATTTCTCCCATCAAGCATGCAGGCCTCTGTCTGCTCTCATTTGCATACACAGGCACCGGCTATTGATCCTCGTCCGTCGAGTCCACTTGCCCACAGAGAGTGCACGTACATTTAAATGCCTGATGCATCCAAGATGAGGCTGGAATTCATTGAGTCATGCACGGCCAGGCGGGCTGAGGGGAGCTCCTCCTCTGCTGTATAGGAGTGGGCTCGTGTTCCTGGAGAGATCGGCTGGCCGTCAGCCGTGGTGCACATTCGGCTCAGGATTCCTTGGTCATGAAACCTCGACTCGGTTACAGTTGGTTACTGCTGGAGTGTCTTTGTGTTTTATTTGCATCGCTGTATGATTGAGAAGTCTCTCTCTCTCCAGTAACCTGGTCCTTTATTTTGTTCGTCTCAGAGGGTCTGGCTGTGTGTCCATGATGTAGCCTGTCTTCACCCAATGCCAGCTGGGACTGCCTTCAACTCCCTGTGGCTCAAACTTAGCTCAGTATGGATAGAAAGGATAAATGAAACAATGCACGTGCATTTTTTGCCTTTGTTAATGCTTAATATCTGAGATATTACAGAAATCTCAGGTTTCTAGTGTGGAGCAGGGAGGGAGCTTCCCCCTCTGACACCAGAGAGCTTTAGAGGGACACACTTCTCAAGGGAACTCGCTCCCTTTTTGAATTTTCTGGAAGAAATTGTAACAAAATGTATGAAAGGTGAAACGAATCAATATTTCACTTCATGCATCATTTCCAGAAGCCAATATATTCTAAGTGTTTCCAGGAAATTTGACTGTGTGTATTCCAACCCATTCGGCCTTCATTCAATAAGTAGCCATTTAGCTTGAGCTCATGCTGAGACTGGAAGCACAACACAGGAAGACAAAGCAGGTGAGCACAAAGGGACCATGAAGGGACGGCAAAGGTGAATACATTTGTATTGTCTGTTGCATGTTGGATGGACAGATGACGGCTGTGGTGGAAGAAAGGCCTCCTGTGTGTCCAGCTCTTAGTAAGGTCATTATTGTAATTAGGTTTGTTGTCTGACGCCAAAGCACGAATGGATCAGCTGCACTGGATGTGACAGAGGTGAAGGACACATAAAACTGAGATCTGGTTGTTACTGTGGAGAAAAACAGGCTACAGGAAGCCCCCTGCAGCCTGTCAATTTACACCTGAGTGTGTGTGTGTGGTGCTGCGTTCTGTAGGTCAGCTTTACATAAGCCTTTGTGTGTCACTGAGACAACCCTAATCCTGATTCAGATCAAGATACTTAGTCAGCTGGACAAATGCGCGCGCACACACACACACACGCGCACACACACACACACACACACACACACACACACACACACACACACACACACACACA
>JAUESF010000022.1:8243637-8254876 GCA_032274765.1 Malacoctenus tetranemus | reverse complement strand
CACACACACACACACACACACACACACACACACACACACACACACACACACACACACACACACGCACACACATACACTTTTGCATGTGCAGTTCTCACTTGTCACTTCTTTCAAAGCTTGATGCAGAGATCTGTGTGTGTGTGTGTGTGTGTGTGTGTGTGTGTGTGTGTGTGTGTGTGTGTGTGTGTGTGTGTGTGTAATAGACAGAGACAGAAGTGGAAAAAGGTTCTTCTGTGTATGAAAGAAGAGAGACACTCGGTGGTAGCTTTGGCAGCAGCACCAACACACTCCACTGAAGTGTCTGCCAGCGAGCTGCCAATCTCTCTGCCTCTCTGTCTGCCTCTCAAAGAGTAATACTTCATTCTGTTGTAAGATTAGCCGATTGGTCAGTGTGCTTATGAACTCGTGGGATAAAGCTAATGGGCTGTACTAGTGTCATCAGAAACCAGTTTTGTTCCTCATTATACAAACCAGCCACATGTTGACCACCTTGTTGGCTACTTAAACCAGTTCTGTTCATCGGGTTGTTTGATTTACTGAGACCTTTTTTTTTTGTTTTTTTACAGCGATACGCTGTCTTTATTGTGTAGGAAGGAAACCAACAGCAAACACGAGAGAAGGCATCTTCTGCTTTAAGTCCTTTAGACTAAACGCTTCCTCTCACAGTATCAACACTGAGCTGTAGGAGTTCTGTCCACTTTCTCTGCTTCACCTGTTTCCCTTTCTTTTTGGTTTGGTTTTGACCACTGCAGTTTTGGAGATGTGCCCCTTTACAAGGTGCCAAGATGTTACAATTTTGCCCATTTACTCCCTGTCAGAGGCACTGAAATTCTTTCAATGGCTCATTTTTCCATCTACTTTTACTCAGTTTTGAAGAGGAAATGGTCACTTGCTGCCCGATGCCGCCCACCCACCTGCCATTGTGACGAGATAATTATTGCTATTCATTTCACCTGTCTCTGACCACGACCATATGGTGATTCGATGTAATTTGCTCAGTGACAATCTGGTTAAAGGTTAGCACTCTAAAATATATACTATGCATTCAGTGTGATCTGGAGGAAGTGACTGTCACAAGAGCAGATATGTAACATGTTTTGGGGTCAGCAGCACTCCCATTTTAGTAACAAGTGATTGGATTTCTGCATTTGACCTGATTATTTCTCCAAACATACTGAAAACACTCTCATAAACATCTTTTAAGATTGTTGCATGTTGTATTTTCTCACTTTTACAAGGTCATCTGGAGATTGTGAACTCCAGCGTAGAGATTCAGGACATAATTGCGACTGAAACTGACCTATTTTGTGTTCAAGGGCAGGGAAACAAATAGAAAATGAGGTGGACTATAGGGCCCATAAATAACTAGCTTGTCATTGATAAAGGGCTCGGCAAAGTACATTAGGTGGCTGCTTATACCCACTTGTAACAGTGAGGGGCAGAGGTTCAAGGATACAAACGTGCTTTTATGATTTATTGACTCCGCTCAAGATCAGTCCGAACCTGATGGTCAGTGTGTTTGGAGGAGCGATGACAACATTTGGAGCCATTTGCGAGTTAGCAGTATCTGACTGCAGGGTACTTTACTGACGTTTGCTGACCCCACTATTTGAAATGGTAAAACTCGTATTTTATTGCCCTCTGATCTCCATATTGGCTGTATTGATTGTTGCTGTAACCTTGGGTTTTTACAGAACTTAGCCTGTTGTTCACAAACTGTGTCTCTCAGCCAGAATCTCTGTGGAGTACGCGCTGTGTTTAATCTCCCCCTTCTCCTTTGGTCAGTGCTTGTACAGTGAAATAGCTCCGTGATTCTTTCATTATCGGAGGAAATGAAAGGTGAAAGTCATGTTCACAGCTCAGCGCTAAAAGGCTAATGCTATGCAGAATGCTGACTTCAGGTGTGATCTTAACAGTGCTGTCAGGAAAGGGGCCTTCACACTGTCAAGACAATTAATTTCCATTTTGGCTGCAGTTCAGCTGCGACACGGTTGAGCACGCGCTGCCTGGAAGCTCACAGACGCCCACTTTTCCCTCTTAAAGATTTTTGCTTGTTCCACAGCAGGGAAGCATGTCTCCTCTGAAGTCTCTTTAGGTATCGTTTGTTGATCTTTGTTGTTTTTTTTTATTTATGCCTCAAGAGGTGACATCCAAGATCACTGAAGTCAAGCTGTCAAGTCTTTTTTTGACAGGTTTCAAGCAACATCTGCTGTTTCCTGCAGTGTTAAAGTGAGTTTCAGAGGTGTTTGAACCTTGATTATGACATCTCCTGCAAATGTAGCAATAAAAATCATATTCAGGTCAGTTTTTGTTTAAATCCTCAATGAGGTTGAGAAAGACAACGAGTATGATTGGCTGAAGATGCTGGTAACATGCCCACTCAAACATCAATTCTGTGACGTGTGATGAAATTGGACATAGCTGGTCGGTCATACATGGATAAAGAATCCTGCACCGTCCTTCTGGTCTCACTCATCAGTTTTTTATTCACCAAAGCCTGATAAGGTGAAAACTGTCAAATTGCCGAAGCAGGAAGTGTGGACCAGAGGTGGTCACCGCTGGTCCTCCCTGGTTTCAGCATGTCACTGCCTTCAGTTCCCTGATTGCGATTCGTGGCTGGTCATTCATCTTTTTGCGGAGCTTCATGAAGACTCAGACACAATTACCTTGATTCGTTTGGAAAAGTAAAGCATTGAAATCACTCAGGACTGCTGCCCTGCAGTTTCAACGGAGCCACAAAAAATAGCTGGTACCTCACTGCAGCTCCATAGGAAATAATACAATCAGAATTCACCATGAAAAAACAACCAGCCAGCAGCTGCAGTTTTAAGCGCGGCTGCAATGCTAAACAGTTCAACAGAAAGTTTGTCAAAGGATTTATTGCAGAAGCAGCAATAAAAAAAGATTTGGATGCATATATTTGGTTTTTGAATCTGTGTTTTGTGACATTGTAGCATAAAAAATCGGTAGATGAAAAGAAATGAGATGCAGTGAAGAATTTAGAGGACTTTTTTGGTCGTCGGTCTGATGTCGTCAGTCTATAGGACGCGTTTTATTTTTGTATGGTCATATTCTCTTCTCCCTGCAGTGCACGGCAGACCTGATAGGAAGCTGACAGAGAGGCATGTGTGGGCTGCAACAGGAAAAACACGAGGCTGACTCACTGCTCACCTAACTATTTAGTTTTCTCTCTCACTTCCTCTCCTCTCTCTTCCTCCTCTCCTCTCCTCCCTCCTCCCTCCTCCTCCTCCTCCCCTGACCCACTGTACATGTGGACGTGTCTTACATCTGTGGCTGAACCCTGATTGTTCAGTGTGCCGCTCAGCATTCACGTCTAAAATCACTCAGCCTGTGTGTGGGAGTGTGTGGTTGTGTATGCGTATAATTCTGTTTTCAAAGAAAAGGAAAAAAATCCACCCCGACGTCGCTCATTCTGCTATCTGGTGTGGTGGTGAGAGCATCGCAGGCTAGATAATGAAATGACATAAGAGCATAATTTGGTTTCTCTCTGCCTGCGTCACTCGTTCAGCTTCTTTTGTAACATTTCATAGAATAGAACAATGTGTGGGCATCGAACACCACCTGTATGTCAGACCAGTCCACAAAAATGCTGTCCTGAGCATTCCTAATATGTTTATATGTATTTTTGTAAAAAACAAAAACAAAAAAAAGCTTAATGTTGGTCCTGGAGTACAAAATGAGCTTCACGTCCCCCTGCGGTAATGTTTAAAAATGGCAGTATAAAATATAAGAGGGGAGATCCAGCGTCCATTGTTTTTCAGCATGGGTGGCTGGATTTCTGTGGATGTGACTGCTGCTGGAGAGAATGGTTGAGAGGAAAGACATCAGTGGAATATCACGTTGATTCAGCCGGCTGTTAAATGAACTGGAGTGGTAAGCAGAGAATAATTTTCCAACAAATAATGCACTTACTGCAAAGTCACACATAAGGTTTATTTACCATTTAGTTCAAATGACAACGTTTGTACAGCTGCTTTAGTGAGAAGTAAGCTGATGGTGCTTACTGGCGAGATGAGCCTTCTGTGCTTCATTTGGAGCTTTACAAGTGGAACTATTCCCACCTTTGATGATGGCAAACAGGCTCCCTACGAGCCTGATATTGTGCATTGTTTACCAAGCAGCCTTGATCTGTTATGGAATCAGATAGCATGATGATGGGGCCATTTTATATGATCATTATAAACTGTAACTGCACTGACTGAGTAATTGGGACTAAGGCAGCACCTCTGAGCCTTCCTGAGCCCTTCTTTTCTTACAGCGCCGTGCTGTTTCTGTGAAGGAGTTCACTTCTGCCTTGTCTTCTGTATAGAAATGTTGTACCTAAATGATGATAAGAAATACTGTCAGAACATTGTACAGAGCAGCACTCTGCGCTCTCCACCTCCTTCCTCCCAGAGTCCGAGCACTGTGTGTTCTGACACCTTTCTGTCAGAACCAGCATTGATATTTGGAGCAGTTTGGACACCAGAAGCTCCTCTGTTGGATCCAGCCACAGGAAACCTTGAGCCTCGGACACCTATCAGACTGAAAGCATGTAGTTACAGTGGTGATACCACATCACAACAGACAGATGCAGAAGCTTTCTTTCAGTGTATCCTGAAATCTTTGCACGCGATTTAACTTTTGAGAGCCATCTGTGATT
Source organism: Malacoctenus tetranemus (assembly GCA_032274765.1). Taxonomy (NCBI): domain Eukaryota; kingdom Metazoa; phylum Chordata; class Actinopteri; order Blenniiformes; family Labrisomidae; genus Malacoctenus; species Malacoctenus tetranemus. The sequence goes on along the minus strand of JAUESF010000022.1, from coordinate 8,250,213 downwards.
GTCCATGAAAATCCAACAACATGCCACCTTTTTTTGCGATTTGGTTCAAGTCATTTGATATTCAGACCCCCAAGCTTCTTCACATTTCACAGTTTTATGGCTCTGTCAAGAACTCTCTCTGCACTGATCGCCAGCTTTACATTCAGACTCCTTTAATCGAAGTGCTGTTATCTAATGTGGCCTCTTAATGCATCAAAGGTTCCCACATCCATCTGTTGTCCAGGTTGTTACGTGCAGAATCAAAAGACGATGTAATACCTGGCTTTGAGTGTGGTTGTGTCCTGTCAACGTTATTGTTTGTCTGTAGTGTGTCAGTAGTCGCCTATTTTAATGTTAAAATTACATGTCAGCAAAACCGTTGTGTTAAAAGATACATTTGCATTTTTCCTCAAACCTTTCCTGGACAAAAAAATGCAGTTAGCATCAATTCAGTCTCTCTCAGTCACTGTGAGCCTGCATAAATAGCTTGTTACAGCCTCCATCAGGATAATTGCATTTCACATCGCTTTATTGAAATGCTTTAATATTGCTGCTCTCTCTTATACTCCGATCCTCCTAATGGCTTTTCTTGATGGAGCACAGAGGTTGATGGCGACGCCCCCTAAGGTCCGCCGCACCGACCAGATGCAGGGGCTGCAAAGTGACAACGCTGCAGCGGAGAAAATCTTTTTCTTCCTTCTCAAAGAAACTAGAAAAAAACACCAGGCGAAGAGCACTTATCTGAGTCACACTTTATGGCCCTCATTTTACCTGCATTAACACCCAGCTTGAGTGTCGAATTCTATGGTGAAAACTGTCAACTGTGTGAGTGTCAGGTGTGTTATTACCTAAATAAACATTTATCGATTCAAATTAGAATCACAGCCATACTTAATCACAGTTTTGACTATTGCAATGAACAAGGAATCATCAGTGTCTTCGCGTTAATAATCATAAATATACCATGATAAAAATAACAAAATATTTTTATGCAAGAGTTAAAAAATGTCTTGTGTAGTCGTGATTTTGATTATGATTATAGAAGCCAAGCCAGTTGTCATGATTGTTACTAAGGGCAAAAACTACAGAAAGTGGACGAAATGCTGACTCACTGTTTGGCCACAGCTGACATCTAATTTTTTTTTGTTTTCATCGCCTGGCGCGCTGGCGCGCTGGCTGTCCCTGTTTCCCAGCATATTGTGGGAAGTGTCACCAGACGCTTTGTAGAGCGTGTGCGATCTACGCTTCTGAACCTCGTGGCAGATCTGTGGGAATTCAAAATGTAAAAGCTTACAAGTGAAGACACGAGAGAAGAACATGAATTATTCCCTCAATGTTTGGAACTGTTGTGTTTCATCTTTTTCGCTGTCGCCTTTCGGGAAGCAAGGCGTCCCTCTCCGAGTTATGTCATAAACACTCCAGCCTACGCATGTGAAAACCCACACAGAGCGAGAGGCCCGCACACACATTAACGCACTCACACACAAATAGAAACACACACTCCTGGTAGTCAATTAGAAGTAGATGATGTACGTCTTTAGTCTGGCTGCATCTGAATCTTTTTGATTGTGTTCTTCGACGTGTTGAGGAACGCTTTTTCTCTCTGTGACAGGCTCATCCTGTCACAAGCCCTCAGTGTGACTGTCACCATTGCCTTCATCCACACAACCCCTCACTCGACAGAGCTTTATTTCCTGATATCCTCTGTCAACACTGAACTTGTGAGGATTATCACACATCCAGCTCTCCAAGTATTGGGGAGCGTTTGGCGTGCAGCGTTTTCTGAAGCAACCTGTGAGTTTGCTCTTCAAGGAGGGGGGGAATGAAAAGGCTCCATTTTTGCCTGTTTGATCTGTTCAGGCCAAACCAAATGTGTATAATGGAGTGAAATTCTGCTGAAACGACTGTTCAGTCGGAGCAGCTTATGTAACATTTCTATCAAACTCCAGTTGAACCACACCAAAGGAGGTTTTTTTAAAGTCGACTGCGATGCCAGATTTTTAAATGGCCTCCGTCCACCTGAATGGTGCACACCAGGGATCGCATGCGTTGCACATCCACAGATGGACCGCACTAATACTCCAATTACACCAGAGGTTGCATTAGTCAGACCAAACCTGACAAGCGTGAAATCTCCCTTAAGTAAAGGTGAAGTACATTCTGCTGTCTGAGGCCACTGAGAGGCAAAATGTTTGAATGTGAAATGGGCTTAACGTTCAATAAAGGACATCAGAATGGCACACAGCTGGTTGTTGGTTTGTGTCGCGCTGAAACGTGTTAACCAGCCCACACAAATCCTGTACATCTGCCTCCGCTGGCTTCACTTGCCTTCACATATTAGCACACAATGAGACCACAGAGGCCAAAAGTGAGGCTGCACTCAGCGCAGTAACAATACAATGGTTATTAGATTACCGGGATTAAGGGCTGGTTTATATATGATTAAGTGTGAGTAGGTACCTCCCAGCTGGAGGAAATACAGGATTACCACAGGGGAACAGAGGGCGAGATTATTGTACGAGCAGATCACACACATGCGTGCACACAGGCAGCCACATGGTCGCACTGCAGAGGGTGGAGAGAAAAGGCTCAATGAATGAGTGGTGCCTTTTTTTTTTTTACATCAAAGTTAATTTCTTAACTTTATGAGAAAGGAGAAAGAGAGAGGGACTCTTAATAAACGGCCTGATGTCTCCTAATGAACCGGGCAGAGAATCTGTTCAAACATTCATCCATCAAGACATCCAAGTTAAAGTTGTGGCATGCTGCCTCCAAAAGCACATCTTTGACTGTAGGATGGAGCAGGTACAACCAGCTAATGAAACTTTTGTCCCCTTTTTCAGCTCCTGGGAAGTGGTCCTGTGAGCTGCAGATAGGGGGGCTTTTTCTGTCTCCTTTTGCTTTCTTCTTTTCCCTGTGACCGTGATCTCACCTTTGTTCGCGTTCAGCCGCATCACACTGGAAAGCTGAAGGAGCCGTAGTCAATAACAGCACAGAGGATACTACAGCAGCTGAAGCATCACTGATACGACCTATCGAAACTCAATGTCACCGTCTTTGAGTGGAAGTTGTCGAGGAAGAACTCGGAAGTCTTCAAGTGTTTTCATGAAGACAATCCTAATATAATAAGTACATATATTTATCATACAAGATTCTATCAGGTGTAACATTTCTGCTCCGAGTGCATATTGAGTCCTGTTGCTTTCAGAGGCAGCCATCTTTAAACCACTCAGCATTGTCTCACACACACTCACACTCCCACTATAAACATATGCTGCTCTCTCACAGCCTCCAGTCTATGTGGCTGCTGTCAGCGGACACGCCCACTCTTTGATTTGCTCATTGCGGTGTTCTTCCATGTTACGACGCTTCGGTTTTATGTCCCTCTCTCTTCAGCGGCAGAGACTAGAGAGGGGGGGACACGTGCAGGAATCCTGAGAGGCAAATCTTTTCACACCACAGGCTCTCTCCTCGTATATAACCAGCGCTTATAGAGGAGATCCTTGAGAACCAAGGCTGCGTCCAAATCATTTCCCTCTGCTGTCCTTTCAGTCCCTCTCTTGCTACATTTCGTATGTGCAAAGCGTATTTGCTCAGACGATTGCATCAGGCGTCCTTTTTTGCTTCTATGGCAACCTGGCATGACTAATCCAGTTGTGATGTGAAGATATTAATAATTACTGCTCACCATTGGGTGCTTTGCATGTAGGATGCTCACAGGAAGAATGAAAATGAACCCCAATGTTTCCAGCAGGCCAACAAATGTGAATCGAGTCGTTTTTATGATCAGCTGAGTCGGACGGTAGTCACATGTTTTTAATGGCTGTACTGGTAAAACAAGAAGGACTCAGTGCTAAATTAGTAAACAGGAAGGGAGGGATACACACTCTCTTTATTAAGTGACAGCTTGTGGTGTCGTTTACTTCACCTGTGGTTTGGAAGTGGTTCCTGTTGTTACATATGTCACAGCAGCTTATAACCTCATGTTACTCATCAAAATGTCATTTTGCACAGTGACGTCCTCACTGTTTTACCTGTAAACATACTGATCCAGTTTATTCATAATGTGCAGTCAGAGATTAGGCATGAAACAGATGAAGGTGCTTCGACACTGTCCTGAGGCCTTGTCGACCTCACTGTCACAGTTTGTCCGGTCGTCCGTTTCTTTGTCCAGTTTGCCTGCGATCCTGCAGCATCCCAGCTCCAGTTGTTTCTCTTGTGTTTGCAGTGATAAATGTAGTGATGGGAGGAGAAAATTAAAAGCGAGGTTAGGTTATTGTATCCAGCTGATGTGGGTTGTGTTTGTGTTAATAGGGTTATATATCAGTGTGCAGGGGGACACGGTGAACACTTGACTTCCTTTAAACACTGGTGGTCGATGACTGTTGGATGAAGTTTATTGGCGCTATTTTACCCGAAAGGATTTTCATTGTGCACTTCTCTCATTAAGTGTGCATCTCCAAGTGTTTTTTTGCAACTAAACATATTAATTAAAATGTTTGTGTTGACTGTTCTACAAACGGTTTGGATGTTGTGATAAAGTCTCGCTATTTAAAACCATCAACAATAAATACGGTAATGCTTCTTTAATCAGTTTTTGTTGCAGTGCAAATGAACAGCAGACAAATCAAATGAATGTTTGTGTTGCTGCTATTTTCTTCACAACAGCATGTTTTGCTTTTGTCACATTTTCTTGTTGCTTGCATCGATCTAAAAAAACGTGCATATGAAGAGCTTTTAGTCTAATCTGGAGTCTATTTTCTGCCCCCGAAGTGCTTCGGCATCTCAGGCTGCGGTTTGATGAGCTTGACATCTCCACATTTCCTGATAGCATCAGTAATGAGCCATCGCCTTCCTCCATTGTCCCCGGCCGTCTGGTCCAGCAGCTTCACAGGACCTGGACAGTCTCTCATAGCGTCCCCGGCGTCCCACCCGTTCCCACCTCCATTTTTAATTAATTAATAGCTTGGAAAAAAGGAAAAAGATCCATTTTGCTCTCTCTGTCATGAACCTTCACTTAGGCTGAATCAGCTGATGCTGTTATCAGTTGCCATGGAGACTGACTGAGTGAGTTAGGGTGTTGCTGTGGAAACTGAGCTGCTGCTCATTACCACCCACTGCAACTGCCACACTTGCTTCAGCAGCAACTAACAAATACATTCATATAAATGCACAAATACCCTTTGAAATACAGATGAACCACCAGTTTATGTTTTTATAGTTTCTTCAGATCATGTATATGTTTCCGTGTAATCCTTTAAAATTATTCAGTCTCTAAATGCAAATGTGTGATGAGCTGCTTTGGAGGTATTGTTTATGAAACCTCAACTGAAATGAGATGAGAGGAAGATGCTCCATCGGTGAACATGGCTGAATGGAGCATTGTGACCTCCTGAACATGTGAAAATGCAGCAGCAGCTGCTGCCAGCCATACAGGTGTGCCTTTTGCTGCGTTTTAGTCAAAAATCAAACACAGTGAACCTCCAGGTGGACGAGTCAGAGGTGGCGGGCTTCACAGGATTCCACTCGTCTTTAGGTGATCTTTTGATATGTTTAAACGTGAGCAGATTAATTCGGGATGAATATTCAACAAGCATTGTGTTTGTTCATATAAATCAGCCAATTGAAGACCTAACGGCCGCTCTTATCTCTGCCTGACAGGAGCTAATCACCTCTCAGCATGCTCTTCACTGTTGCCTCCAGGTGTGGTCGGACCGAATTATTTCTCCCTATTTGGTCTTTTCAAAGCGAACACTCGTGTCTGAGGAGGCAACACGCTGCTGGTACTAATAACACCCCATTCAACTGTCGCAGTGAGTCGTTTAGATTGTATAAGTGGGCCTGAATGTGTAATGACGGACAGTTGAACCTGTTGCAGCGGACTGGGATTGAAGCCAGTCTGGGTCTGATCCACACCTGGACGATTCAGACATGATAACATTTCCACTAGTGAGGGAGGCGGGCTGTGGTCTGTTTTGTTCAGATTTGAAAAGGCTTGTTTGTTGGATTCATTCAAAGATTGGTTTGGCTAAATATTGACATCCAAAAATGTATTAGCCAAGATCTGCTAGCTGATGAATCAAATGATCACATATTTTTAGTTAGATGAGACGTGACACAAAACAATGTAGAAAATCCGTCTGACTTCGAGTGATCCGCTTCTCCCTCTCTCCGGTTACCGCTGGGATGTAAAATCCTGACACACTCACCTGATCTGTGTTTTCTGTCTGTAGTTGTTTATTAATTCATCAGGATATGCGCTGGCTGCACTGGATCTCTGTTTCACTGCTCCCCTGAGAGTTGTTTGTGGGCTAGTGATACATACGAGTGAAACACACATGCACACAAACACCAACTCCATCCAGGATGTCCAGAGAATTGTTTCAGCCGTTCCTCTTTGGGTGGACAATCTAAACAACACTTGAGATAACAATAAAAATGTCAATTTTTACCAAATGATTTGAGTTGTGTGTAAAATGAGGATAGAAAGGTGGCATTACGCCTGTGGTCTCACACCACTTCTTTAAAGTATTTATTGATCGTTTTGAATGATACTTGGTCACACTCCACATTGAGTAAACAGCGTGTTCCATATTC
>JAUESF010000022.1:8198228-8209858 GCA_032274765.1 Malacoctenus tetranemus | reverse complement strand
TGATATCTAAATATTATTTTGCAGCTTTTTCCATTGAGCTCCCATAAGAGGCATGTTGAGTGCAAAAGAAAGGGTGATATAGAAAATATATGTTCATTTAATATGAGTTCTTAAGTGTACATCATGTTGTTTGAAGAGTGTTTGATAGATTGAGGTATTGATTGTAAGCATTCCTTTAAGCCTCCAGGCACACTGAGCTCAGGACCTCAGCAACACTTACACACACCACATACTTGCATAGATGCGGCCCCTCCATATTATATGTGTAATATACATGTGTAAACAGAACAATAATCACGTTTTTGAAGCTTCTACCAGAGCTGAAAGTGTCTCATCACAAGTTGTGTTCTCACATAACCCAAGTCTGTGTTGCCTGTAGTCTTACTGTGTTCCCCTTTCACCCTGTTTTTGAGAAGAAGAGACCATGGAGGCTCTTACAGCTGAATACGAGGAGGAGGTGGAAGAGGAGGAGGAGGAGGAGGAGGAGAGTGCAGAGGCAGCAGAGTCCGAGGCAGCTCTTGATGAGCAGCAGTGGAGTGGCGAAGAGCCCGAGCTGGACAGCCCACAAGCTGAGGCCGAGCCCGTAGAGCAGGCAGAGGCCGTAGACGAGGCTCAGGATCTTGACCTGGAGCCTGCGGAGGCAGCTAGTGCTGCTGCAGAAAGCTCCACGGACAGAGAGGAGGAAGCAGAGGGTGAGGAGAGCCCTGAGACAGGTGTGTCCTGCCCTCTGCTCTCCCTGCCTGCATGTTATTGCATTGTCCACCATTTCGGAACGCAGGATGTGTTTAAACCAAGCGTATATTTAAGCCTTACGATTCGAGTGGAATGGCAAGTAATCCTCCCTGCGCTCTGCTGTGGCTGCAAGGCAACACAGGCTTGTTGGTGAAAAGAGCCACTTTGATTTAACCTAACCTGGTTGTGTTTATTGTGTTTTTACCTTTGCTTGTTCGTGTGTTCTTTTACTTGCTGTGGTTTTCGGGGCCGGTCGTTTTTCGCATCGATATGTTGGAGTGAAGTGGCGCTGAATGCTGAAAGTGCTTTTTGTTTTTTTTGTTTTTTAACCAGCTTTAAGCTTTCAGGTTTTTCTCATTGTGTTCCCATGTGGCTCGGTGCTGGTATGCCAGTGCTCCGCTCCTCTCGTGGCCATGAATCATTGTAACATGAAATGATCATGATTCTGAGCACAGATTTAGGATATTCTGTGTTGGCTGTCTCACGTTCGTTGTGGCCTCGTTGTTGGTAACATCATATCCACACAAAATGTATTTTATCTGCCAAAATTTCAGCTCATTTGCTTTTGTTTGGTTGATTTTGTCACTTTTGCCTAAATACAATTTGTAGCATTTCACCGTCATTCACTGGAAAACAGTTTTCTATAATTTAGCCGATAATCTTTGGATGACATTTCCACGCCTGTAGATGGGATTCACTGTAACTATTTGTATACTTTTTTAGCTCAGAAATTGAACAATTGCACCCACAAAGAATGACAGAAATGCTATTTCCTTCATAACTGATGCTTCAAAGACTTGCATGGGTGTTCCCTTCCATCTGTCATTGCTTGTTTTCCATAAATCAGCACCACAGTTGCCTCATGCCGGTCTCCGTCACACTCCATCCCACATCCTCACCCATCCGTGACTCGGTGGATCTCATTCTCCCGCCGTACCTCTTCAGTGATGGCTGTGTCATTGTGCTGTAAGTTTCCAAGGAAGGTTCTGCCTGTGACAGCTTCCCCCGTCCCTGGCTTCAAAAAAAAGAAAAAAACTTCATTCAACGCATGCTTAAGTGATAGTTGGTTGTTTTTTTTATTTTGGTGGTGATCAAAACAGCCAACTTACAGATATCTTTTCAGCTTTGAAGATGGACTCAGACAAGCAAGACAGTGGGTCCATGAGCCCAGACAGCATTGGATCGGAGAAACGTCCGGAGGAGTTTTACGAGCCCCAAATGCAGGGATTCTTTGCCGGGGAGCGAGTCGTGCCCGAGAGCCCCACCATGGATATGCCGTCCTTTGTACCTCCAGAGGTTCAGAGTCAAGCCAAAGATTCTGCCAGATCACTCACACTTCAGCCTACGTACGGAGAACCGATCACGGTGTCGGAGAAACAGCCGTCAGTGGAGGTGGTGGAGTTCAGCAGCATCGGCGCTCCTTCCGATTTCTCTTCAATGGGAGTAAAAGCTCAAGGAGGCGACACGACGCGAGACGCGCAAGACAGATCCGGAATGTCTGCGTACTTTGAAACGTCAGCCATGGAGTCTGATGAAGCTCCTCAGAGTAAAGGAGAGGGTTATTACGAACTGAGTAGATCCGGTGAAAAGAAGACGACAGTTGATTCCAAGTCTCAGGAAATCAACTACAGCACACTCGCTGAAGCTCAGACCAAACCTGAGGCGAAAACAGCAGAGGACACCAGCAAGTTCACAGTTCCTGACAGAAGCAACGAATGCAGGCTGTCACCAGGGAAGCTTGCCTTAGAACAGAGGAGTTATTCCCTTAACATCACCATTGGAGCTTTAGATCAGAGTGGGCAGAAACCCAAAAACTTCTCCCCACTGGCCACAGACATAATGTCATACACAAGTGGAAGTCTAGATGAGTCTGCAGACTACCTTCCAGTTACCACACCCTCTGCCGACAAGCCTCCAGCTCTCCCTCCAATGATCCTTGAGACTGCGGCGTCCATCACTTCGGATTCCTCGTCTCCCCCGAGAACCACGGAACCGCTTTCCAAACCCAGTCCTGAGCCAGAGTCTCCAGAATCACCTCAGCCCTCGAAGAACGCCTTCAAGAACGGCGCCGTGATGTCACAAGACCTGCCGGAGATGCTGGACCTTGCGGGTAACCGTTCCAGACTGGCGTCAGAGAACACGGACCCAGAGATCACCCGGAGGAGGTCGTTTCAGGCGGATGCTTCCCCGTTTGGTGACGACCCCCTGGCGGGTCTGATTTCAGGTGAACAAAGTCCTGGGCCCAGAAAGAGTGACAGTCAGCTGGAGGAGATGGGCTACTGTGTGTTCAGTGAGTACTCGGGGCCCATGCCATCGCCTGCAGATGTGTTCAGTCCTACGAATGCTTCTGCGCAAGCCTTCACCCCGTCTGTCCTGGAGGAGAAAGTGGCTGAGCAGGCGAGGAAGCTGGCAGTCAGAGACACGTCGATGGAGGACAAGCGGCAGCCGTCAGAAGACGCTGAAGTAGTTCCAGAGAAAGAGCAGAAGGAAGGCCAGCGCAAAGATTCGGTCAAAGAAAAGAGCCAAGACGTCCCGGACGATCAGCCAACCGAGACTGTGATCAAGGCATCGCATCCGCAGATGGGCGAGTCCTTTGTGACGCCAACCGTCACCGTGACCCTGGAAGGCGGCAGGTCAGCGAGCGAGACCGAGCGTCAGGCCAGCGGCGAGGGCTCGGCGTCGGAAACGGAGATCGCGGACTACGAGAGGCAGATTCGCAAACTGGAGATGGAGGACAGGCCTCTGAGCTTGGAGGAGGAGCGAGAGCTGCAGGAGCTCCGGGAGAAGGTGAAGCTGGTGCACCAGGAGGCCTACGAGGAGGTGGACGCCGAGGACGTGTACCAGCTGACCGGCGTGGCCAAGGATCGAATCGCCCGGCCCGTCAAAACGTCGCCTGCGTCCTCCGTGGAGAGTAACATTGATGATGACAAGCTGCTCTCCCCTGTGCTGTCACCCTCCAAACTTAAACAACGGGAGATGTATGGTTCCCCAAAGAGATCCCCCTCACCAGTTTTAGGCATCAACAAAGAAGAGAAGGATGACTCGGAAAGGAAAATAAGAGAAGAGCAAGAAAAGGAAGCAGCTGAGAAGAAGTTGAAGGAAGAGGAAGAAAGGAGAAACAAGGAAGAAGCTGAAAAGAAAGAAAAGGAAATGAAAGAGAAGGAGGAGCGGGAAAAGAAAGAGAAAGAAGAGGCAGAGAGAACATTAAGGGAAGAAAAGGAAAGGCAAGAGAAAGAACTGAAAGAAAAGGAGATGAAAGAAAGGTTGGAGAAAGAAAAGAAAGAGAAAGAGGAGAGGGAGCTGAAAGAAAAGCAAGAGAGGGAGAAGAAGGAGAGAGAGGAGAGGGAGAAGAAGGAGAAAGAGGAGAGGGAGAAGAAGGAGCGAGAGGAGAGGGAAAAGAAAGAGAGGGAGAAGAAGGAGAGAGAAGAGAGAGAAAAGAAAGAGAAAGAAGAAAGGGAAAGGAAAGAAAAAGAGGAGCAGGAAAAGCTGGAACGAGAGGAGAGAGAAAGGAGAGAGAAAGCGGAGAAGGAGAGAATAGAGCTAGAATTAAAAGAGAAAGAAGAAAAGGAGAAGTTAGAAAGGGAGCTGAAAGAGAAAGAAGAGATGGCCAAAAAGGTTGACGTGAAGCCCGAGGAGAAAGCCAGGCCACAAGGGGGCGCTGTCGAGACGAAGGCCGAGGAGCCAAAAGAGGAGGACGAAGACGCGCTGAAGAGAGCCGAGGCCCCCGAGACTCGTGCTGCCATCGAGTCCGTGGTGACGGTGGAAGACGACTTCATCACCGTGGTCCAGACCATCGATGAAGCCGAGGAGCCAGGACACAGCGTTCGCTTCTCGGCTCCGCCCGAGCCTGACGCCCTTTGTGCCGCGGCTCAGAAGGAGGAAGAGGATGAAGAGGAGGAGGAGGAGGAGGAGGAAGAGGAGGAGGAATCGGTGGAATTGGCCCAGGAAGCCGACATGGAGGCCGCCAGCCTGGAGGAAGTGGGGGACGTTCCCGAGGCCCCCGGCTCCCCTGCGAGGGAGGCTGAGACGGTGGAAACCGAGGGGCAGACAGAAAGCTACGACAGAGATGAGACCACGATGGACGACTCCATCCTGGACAGTTCCTGGGTGGACACACAAGGTGAGATCTCTTAGTCCTTTACATGATTGTCTTCCTCCTTCCCCTCTCTTGATTTTTACCCCCAAAGCTCAACACTTTGTCTCGCTCTTCTCCCATTCTGCAGATGATGATAAGAGTATGGCGACAGAGCGAATCGAGCCTCTGCCCAAAGTTTCAACTCCGGTCAAAAAGCCGGCGGCGGTGCCCAGCAAGCAGACGCAACCGAGGAAAACAGAGAAACAGGAAAAGCCGGTGAAACCCAAGACCAAAACTGGACGAGCCAAAGGGCGAATCTCCACACCGGAGCGCAAACCAGTCCGCAAAGAACCCGTCTACATCCCCAGGGAGGAGGTCAAAAAGAAAAAAGGTTGCTATGATCCAGTTCTTACCTTGTATCTGAAACAATCTGCCGGCTTTAAAGTCACACATGCTCATGAATGCACCTTTGTATTGTGATATATTGTAACTGTACCACTACGTGACCTTATTGTCTAGCTTAGAAGATACTCAAAAATATTTACACCAGAAAACAGTTTCCAGGAAGCGACTTGTTTCCACAGCCGTCGCTGAACATTGTTGTGTCCCTCTGCTCTCTCTCGGTGACCTTTTCCTCCTGCTCATGTAGCTGTGATCAAAAAGACGGAGCTTACCAAAAAAATGGACACTCAGACTCAGTCCCCGTCCAAGAGGAGCGCGATGAAACCCGGTGCCCGTCAGACCCGTCCCACCCAGCATCACTCCTGCCCCAGAAGGAGAACCACAGGTGACACATCCACTCAGTCTCCCACTCAAACGGTGCAAGAGAAGCACCAGAGCACCAGTGTTCCACTCCATCCTACCTCCACCCTCACGCTACATTTGATTCAGGTTTTATTTTTGTTCTCTTGTGTGAAAGGTTTTTGTTCGTTTCTTTATCATGTGCATTTCTTTGTATTTGATCACAATAAAAACTGTCTTTAAATCCTTCATTTCATGAATTGCTTTATTTCTTTTCTTTTCACCTTTTCTGTATTGTTTTTCTCTGTTTCCATACGTTAGGAAACTGTTTGTGACAAAACTGACAATCACTGATTTGCTGTTTGTGTTTTTGGTATTTGATTGCACGTGTGTCTGCAGTAATTCACTGTGTCCTGCTGTATTACTACACGGTTCTCGTGGAAGCCGTGTTTTCGGCCAATGACAGGCTTCCTCATATGTCACTCATTGCCAGCAAGGATTTAGAGTTGTAGTGACTATTTGTCCTGAATGTGCGACTATCCGTGAGTCACTGTCTGTGCTGATGGGGCAATCTGTGACGAGAAAGGAAGGCCAACATTTCTCAGAATTAGGAAATCGAAGCACACGAACAAGAAATGAATTGCAAACACTTTAAGCATACCAATAAGTGAACACAAGATCAGTGTTGGTGTGTTTCCTGTTTGCTACATTCTCCTATTTTTGTCCCTAAAATACAAGCTTTTTTTCCTGTAAGAGGGCAACAAGATATATGATAGAGAAAAGGTCCTACAACAGCCAGGAGTTGTTTATCCTTTTTTAGGTACTGTTGTTCTACCATTTCGCTCCGCTGAGATACTTCTTATTTTTTAATAGTTTTCCCAAATGACAAGTTGTTGTTTTGTTTGTTTTTTTCTGGAGGAGAAAAACACCTCGCGAAACCTTTTTGACCTGTCCATCTTTGAGAAGAATCAAACGTCCCCCGAAGCTCTGTTCGACCCCTCTGTTGCTTAGCAACTGGTAACCTATGGTTTGGTGTATGGATGTGGTACTATAAAGCCTGTGCGATGCGGCACCGTCCCAGAGGCAGTTTGCACTTTGTTTTCCCTTGACGGCCTCCGTTCTGTGTCACTGATGATGAAAGCTCAGTGTACTGCTGCATTGCCCCAATTAGATTATTTTCCAGGGTTGCCTTACATAATACAAAATCCCTCATTCTCTGTGATATCTTGCCAAATCTTTGCAGTACACAGCTCTCGAGGGGGCAGCAACCCGCTCCCATAGAACATCAGATTTGTCATATAGCTTACCATGCTAGATTTAGGAACATAAAGTTGGACGTTGATGTAGTTTGCATTCATGTAATGAGAGGCGCCGATCCTCACAAGGCTATGAATGCGATTATATTCCTCCAAAGTAGGACACTTCAAAAGACATTTGAGAGGCTCTCACTTCCTCTCCTTCAGTGTGTGAAGGTCAGCTCCTCTTCCTGGCTGAAGATTTGGGATTTTCCTGTAACTCTCGTCTCCGTCTCTGTGTCCCTCAGAGGCCGTCCCAGACAGTCGTCAGCCACTCAGTGTTGCCAGACAGTCCCGCGACAGAGCATCGGTGAGTAAGCCCTGGGACCCCCGGCACCCAAACCAATTCGAGGAATGCCAAAATAAAACTGAAGTGGCATCTATACTGAATCACCAGTTTAAAGGCACAGAGTAGCCAAGAAGCTGTCAGCACAAAAAAAAAACGTTGGAAAGAAAAATACTTTTTTTTCTGTTGCTTTATTTCTTTCTTGCTTACTTTTTTTCACTTTTTCCTTGTTTTTCTTTGCTTTCCAATCTCCTTTTTCTACCTAACATTGTTTTATTGATTATTTTTGTTTTTCTTCAATTTCATTTGTTTTTTCTATCTTTTCTTACCCTATTTTTCTTTCTTTTTTATTTTCTTCTTTCTTTTTTTTTTACCTAACTTCTCAAACAGTTGTGTGACAGTGATTAACCACTTGTTTATTTACTTCTTGTTTTCAACACAGACCTCCTCATGCATATGCAGTGCGAACGATAACACCTTGCTAATCAAGCAAAGTGCCAGAATTTATTCAAACGCTGTGGCGTCACGTGACTTACAGAACAAATTAATCAGCCACTCGTATTAACACATCACACACAGTTTAAACTGCGTCTGTCTCCCTCTGCGTATCTCCGCGCTAATCCCTCCATAAAGACAAACTTTGCAGTGCATTTCTGAATAACTCCGCTGCTGTTTTCAATTTGTGTATTATTCAAGATAAAATATTATTGTTGGTTTCATTTTGCGTTTTGCTGTAAAATGCTTAATGGGTTTTCGCACAAGTAGTCAAGACGCATCCATTTAGTGTGTTGATTTGACTGTGTGGGTGTTGAATCACCCAGTGACATTTCTCCAGCAGCTGTGGTCGTGACTTCATTCTACTCCTCCACCAGAGTAATGACAATTATTGTGGTTAAAATAGCACCTTTTCTGCATTTCTTAAATGTCAGGCTGTTACAGCATGCTGAAAGTGTCCACTTACACATCCGTCATGATGTTCTGCCATGTAACACATCTTTGTTGCATGAGCACGGTGAACATTGTTGACTTTTTTTCCCCCTCCATTTCTTTCCAAACATGTTCACAGTGGATGTGCATTAATGGATGTTTTGAAGCTTTGGTTTGATAATAAACACACGTGGTTAGATGGTGCTTTATCCCTCTAAAATGTCTTGATAATGCATGTTGCTGTTATTTCCCATCTGTTTTTTTTTCCCATCATCTTTGCTTTGGTGCCACACTCTCACCCATTGGTCCTCATCACCGAACCATGTCAGTGCCATGCCCAATGCTCGCCACTCTCAAAGATCCCCACATCCAGAGCGACTGGCTCTATTAATAGCCAATCCTCAGCGGAGCTTCAAGGTTCCCCAGAATTACAGAGGTTTTCCACCAAGGTAGGTGGGTGGGTGGCAGTGGTTCCTTTGATTGCCGTAGCCACCTGTCATCATTGTTGAGACAGAAACCAGAGGCCACCCTCTTGCCTCTCCGGGCCAAGAACTGGACCTGCTGTGTGTGTCTCTCCACAGGACGGTGGGTCGCGGAGCCCGGCTAAAAGGTCCTCTGTTCCGCGGCACGCCTCCATCCTGAGCCGCCGCGTCTACCACGACCACGAGGAGAGCTCCACCTCCATCACCAGCTCCGGCTCCACAGCTCCCCGCAGACCCACCTGTAGGTTACAGCTCCTTGAAAGATCTGTCACGTACTAAGTGGTCAGAGTCAAGTGATGAACTCCTACATAAAGAAATGATGGCATTTGTTAGTTTTTCGAAGGTTCACTTTATCCCACGTTTTCTCTCTTATGCAACATTGTGTCCAGAATTGCCTCTGCTCTCCTCCCTTCTTCCTGTCGCACCATTTCAACCTTTCCTTTTCCCGCCTCTGCAGCATTTCGCACCGAGATGAGGGCAGAGCACAGGACAGGACGAGCCCCCAGTATGACAGGTACTCAGGACTCTGAACACCTCCGTCTATCTCCCAAACCAAATGGTTGTGCTCAATTGTATTGTTGTGTACACCACAGAAATCCTGTAAGATATGTCATTGTGCAATAAGCAAAATTGTCCTGATAGTTTAGCTGGAATTACAGAAACAACCTTCCCACCGCATGTGCTTTCCTCCCAGTTACCGAATCAGTGCGCTCCCGTTCAGCGCGCAGCGGACACTCCACCCCACGCACCCCCGGCTCCACAGCGATCACCCCAGGAACCCCTCCGAGCTACTCCTCGTCTTCGAGGACCCCCGGGACCCCGCGCTCCCTCAGTTTGATCTCCCAGGAGAGGAAGGTGGCCGTCGTCCGCACCCCACCGAAGTCGCCGGCGACCACGCCCAAGCAGCTCCGCATCATCAACCAGCCGCTGCCCGACTTCAAGAACATCAAGTCCAAGATCGGCTCCACGGAGAATATAAAGTATCAGCCCAAAGGAGGCCAGGTGACACTCTCCCTCCCTCTCTCTCCCTCTCCCTCTCTCTGTCTCCGAGCTGCACCTGAACCCTCAGGCTGCTGTCTTCTGTCTGCTTGCTTATGCTCCTACCTGTGCATCTCTATTTTTACTGCTTCTCATGTGTTTTTCCAGGTATCCTCGTCGCGCTGGTCTCAGAAATAGAAACTGTTGAACACTTATTCTTCTTGCAGGCACACGAAGCAAGACACTTTGTCAGCCCCGTATCCAGTTGTTTCCAACAATTTCAAAATGTAAATAGTTATTTTCTTAACAATGAAACATTTTGGATCGATGTTAAAGAATCTGCGAAAACTTAGAACCTTTTATTCAACAGAAAAGAAGAATATTGTATTCACTCTAATTCTAACCACAGTGCCTGCATTATAAAACATTGTCAATTAAATTTCACTATAAGGAAAAAAGTACTTTGACTCCGACAGCTGATCAAGTGTCAGGTCTTTGCATAGTTTGCCCCTTCACTGCCCCCCGGCTCCATGAACCCAGAACAAGCACGGCGCTAACAAAAATCTGAATTTCAAATCGGATTTATTTTCTTCCTGTTGCCGCACACAGTCAACATGAGCAGGATTCCTGCGAGTGGAAAGGCCGCAGTTTGACAAATATCTTGTTCCGGCACGAGTCTGAAACGCACAGGCAGCATTACAGAAAGCAAGCGGAGCGATGCTGCAAACAGCAGTGTGTCTGTAGCCATCAGCTCTTACAAGCCTCCACTTTTGACCTGATTAGGAGTCTGAGCGTTCGGCTGGCATCTTTATGACTTGCCGGGGTCTCCGAGTCGCTCTGTGCAGTCAGCCACAAAATAGGGTGGGATCATGTTCCAAACACAGGCCTGTCAGCCGCTGGAGAAACCGGCTGACTCCAACTTATTTGTTTGCTTGAATGTGCCTTTGAGGTTACAAAAGGGCCACGCTGGGTTCTTTATTTCAGTCAGTGCGGGCGAGTTTGAGTCCAACTGCTTCAGATCTGCATTTGAAACGACACTGAAGGAAGTTTTGCTATAGTTTTACGGTTGTGGTGGAAGTTGGAGGGTGGAACGACATCACACTTCTGTGCATCTCGTGTCGGTACAACAAAAGATGCACTCAAACGATTTTGGCTTTTTTGATACTCACTGCATCTTCGGATGATTCCTCTCCTTGAAGGAAAGCTTTCTGCTTTTGTGCGGAGTTGAAAGTTGCTCCCTCTCATTACACTGACTCCTCTGAGTCAGAGCCAAAACACCTCCAGAAAGAGGCTGAGAAATGTATTCCATCTGGAAGCTACTTCAGTGGTACGAAAGAAAAAAGTTTTCCTCTTAACGCTCTTCAGGCTGAAAAGTTGTTTCAATTCACGAGAACATCACTTTGCTGTTTGCTTCTTTTGATATGTTTATTGAATGATTAACATTTATTATTAACATTGAAAGCCTTATCTTTAATATATTCAGGTGTTTTTGGTTGGTGTTTAATCTGTGGCTGCTACACCTTTTGTTATATTCATGCACCATGTCTGCTGCTTATGTGTGTTTACTCGCCATCCCTTGATGGCACGAGGTGTCCTCTGTTAGACACAAACTGGTGCTGGCAGCTCTTGTCTGAACTCTGGGGCGACTGTCTGTCTGGGCACAGCAATTGGCCTCGTTCCCCAACTTCTTTTTGGCCACAAGCTGCATGAGCGAGAGAGGGAGAGGGAGAGAGAGAGAGAGAGAGAGAGAGAGGAATGTAATCTGCTCTTTAAAGTGACGGCGTTATGCTCTGATGTTGGGGAGCCTGAGCAGGTCAAGAGTTCTCTGCACATTTGATGGACGGGTTTCAGTGGGCGGGTCAGTAACAGATTGAAGCCCACTGCTCTCCTGTCAATCACACTCCACAGGCTTTGTCTCCTGCAATGTTATTGTTGTTGTCTCCTGATGGCTTTCATGTTTAGAGATGTTATTGCATTCCACTGTTTGATCGCTAAGCAACAACAGAAAAACATACTGTTGGAAAAGTAACTTGGCTTTGCACTAAAACTGATGTCATGACTTTAAATGATCTCCATCAGATTTACAATGTCGCCACTCCTCCGATCCAAGGAGG
>JAUESF010000022.1:8148130-8158495 GCA_032274765.1 Malacoctenus tetranemus | reverse complement strand
GTGAGAGTCGGGGTCAAGAGCCACTTTTCAAACACGAAGATCTTGCTGCAAACATCACAATGTGAAATAAATCCACAAGTCCGGCGTATCCGAGGTGCTTTTTCTCAGCTGAGAGCAAGAGGACGAGGTCGTGTCAGGGCCAAAGCCCCAGACCACGTGGACTCTGTGTCACGGCTGTGTTTTCCCAAGTGGGCAGTCAGAATCCTGGTGGTCACTGCTACGATAATCGTTGTGGTAAAAGAACAAGAAGCTGCAAAACAGGTGTACTTTCTCATGATATGAGACTAAAGGAGTTGATCAGATGGATCCGTGTGTTTTCTCTCAGGTTTTGCATTTTTCTGTCAAAAAACGCCAACAGAAGCATGTTTCTTGGCTCCGCGTTACATTATTTGCAGCAGTTTCTCATTAGCAGTCGACACTTTCAGCCCTTTAACAAGACAAAGTAGCTTTCAACACAGGGCGGTGGGTACAATCCTCTCTGTGCTGAAAGGATTTCTCGGCTCAAGCATCTACTCTGAAGAGAGTATAAAATATTTACTAGCTGTTGTCAGGGCAGAACATCTGTCATATTACAGGAAGTTGATGACACAGGCTGGTTTTGACACAGATTTTTAATAAAATGCCAGCGTAATATATTGTCTCTGCAATAGATTTTGCCTGAAAAAGTCCTCTAAAAAAGAGCGGATAAAAACATTATTTATGGCGTAGTTTCCCTCCCACCACGGCTCACCGCGTGATTTGTCACATGATGGTTAATGATGACCAACCGGTCTCGGTGCAACAGGGGGAGTGACTGATGCGCTTGAAGATGATGATGATGATGAGTTTAAATGCTGAAGCAGTGTCGTATCCTCACCTCTCAGGCGCTCCATGATGGGGTGACTGTTGACGAGATCCACCAGCTGACGGCCATTGACAAGTGGTTCCTCTGCAAGCTGCACAGGATCACACAGCTGGAGCAGCACCTTTCAAACTACAAGAGGTAACACAGGGGCTCATTTCAGTAAAATAAGGCCACTTTCATCTTTTTCTATATCTATTGTTTCCCAGTAGAAAATGTCTAATAATACGCTCACAAAAAAGACCATGTTCATGGTGGCGTTCCATTAATGTCCATGTGTTTGCTTCGGAGGGATTGCTTCAAGTTAGCGGGCTAATCAGTCCTATAAATCCTCTAAGTCTCTAAAATTATCCAGTGAAGATAATTACACTAAAGGTACTTACTAACTATTGTAACAAAACTGAAAAATATTCTATTGAGAGGAAAAAGCGACTCAGTGCTTCCACCTGGTGCACAAAAACGGCGTTACTTAAATCACTCCAGCACATTTAATGTGTGTTGGTTCTTTTAGAACCTTGCAGTGTGTGGTTTTTCTAACATTAATCTTCCTTGCAACTTTTTTCTTGAAAGTTAGAATTAACAGTGACTCTGCTGTGGCTTCGTCTGGTTGTTGCCGTGCAAGTTTGAGCACTGCAACTTTCTTTTTTTATTTATTTTAACACACTGATGTTGATTTCTTCATGCAGCTGCAAAATGCAGTTCTTCCCCTCAATAAACATAATTTTCATATTCTTCTTTTTTCCCCCAAAAACCTGTTATTAATGGAAATGTTGAGTATTTGGGAGTTTTTAATAGAATTGTTCATCGCATTTTCAAAAGAAGCGAGTTTTCTGCAGCGGCTGATATTTGCATGGTGCTGGTTGATTTATGTGCAGTTTGTTTTAGGATGACATTTTCCTTTCTTCATGCAGTGAGGCAAATTATAGTCTCACTGTGGCAAATGGACAGCAAAGCACAAGAGGCATCCGTAAACAATCAGGCAATATAAGAGGTATAGATAAAGGGGAGCAATATAAACATGAGGGGAAGTACCAATGTTTATAGCAGAAGAAATAATACATAGAGTGTATGAAGAAACATGACACACAGAAAATATTGAAATACTGATTGTTTTTATTGCCTTTTTTTAAAAGGTGTTCATATTACACATGTAGTTGTCAATTCAGATTACATACAACATGAATATACACACGTTGCAATTTTAAGAGTCACAACCTTTGAAATTTATCATCATTTGCACGAGTGTTTTGTTAAGTTGCTTTTTTTTTCTTTTCTTTTTTTTTTTACAAAAAAATGCAATAGTATTGCAACCAACAACAATGACTCTGCAGTTCTGTGAGTGAAGACATGGAAACCAATTTCAAGTTGTATGTTGCAGTTGAACTGTCCTCGCTCAAATGTCATGCAGTCACCTGCCTTTATGCATCACGTCTGTAAAAGCTGCATTTTGTTGCCGAAAACGCATCTTGAAATGTTGCAGTCTAAAAGTCCCGACCTGATTTTTTTGCAGACTGCATCACCTCGCCGTCACCCCTTCTTGCTGTCGCTCTTATTATGTTTGTGACACTCTGCTGGTTTCCACATTGTTGTCGAGGCCTCTGCTGCAAACTTTCAGACGGGAAAAATGGTGTCAGGCAGTTTCAACAGGAAAAAACTGAATGTTTTCAGTGAAGTGTAATAAGTCCCTGCAGGGTCCAAGCAGCTGATATGGAAAACAGCAAGTGATGCTATAAACACTGTGTCACACGCAGGTTAAACAGAGTGTTTTCATTAAGTTTTTAGCAATCAAAGGCAGATCCGTCCAAAGATTAAAAACCAACCAAGGTTCTCAGTTGTTTTGCTTCCAGAGCCAGATGTTTTATTCTGGTTCATGCAGGTGTGTGTTTCTTCCCCCAGACTTTGACCGGCTTGCGTTCGTTCCAGCGTGCATGCATGATTTACTGCTGCCCAGCGCTCCGTGGGTGTTTCAGAGATCCCCCCTTCCTCTGCACCCCGGACACGCTGGACAGCTTCAGCTGGTGTCTGTGTGCCTTCTTACAGGGCATTTTAAAAACTAGGAGGAGGCTGGAAATGTGGTCGAAGCTCCGAATTCACTCCAAATTCAGTTTGAAAATGTCCTCACAAAAGGAGAGGAAAGCAGAGGAACCGGAGTCTCCACACGTCTCGCTTTCTTTTTTTCTTCCTCTCAGGGTTTTTCACCCTTCCTCCCCTCTTCCCCCCTACCCCTCCGTCTCTCTCTCTCTCTCTGCCCTCAGGCTCTTACCTGGACAGCTCGAATCAAAGCCACAGTGAATTATCATGGCTCAGCCACAGGTTGCCCCGCTGCTTTATTCCGACTCCGCTGTTTAATAATTAATGACCGGCCGTCTGGTGGGCGCCCGTCGCAACACGCTGACACATGGAGGGGGGTTGCAGTGGTCTCCAATGGTGCTGGAGCGGGGGGGACACACACAGGGATGTGCACGCAGCATTATGCTGCTGCCAGAGCGGTGGAGCGTAGAGCCCAGTGCAGGTGGGCTTCAGGCTCAGCTGCCCTGCAGACGCACCATGCACAGTGAAGAGACTTCCTGCATTTAGAAGCAAAAGATATTTAGTGTGAAATATGACTGTATAAATACAAGAGTCGGCATTATGTACAGGGATGACGTTAAAATAGAAACTCTGTTCTCATTGATTTTACTCAGTTTGAACATTTAAAGAAAATCTTTGGCTGGCTGCTGCATGTTCACCAGTGAGGCGGCTCTCCGTCCCTCAGGCTGAGGAATGCAGTCTCATCTGTTCCACGCGTCCTGTTTGGCGTGACTGTTGTGTGCTCCAGTTCAGAGCTGCTGTGGAGGAGTTTGTGCTCTTACGTCACTCAGTGAAAGCACATCTGGTGCGTCTGTGGAACGTGAACGGAAGGGAAAATGAGTTGATTGAATGAAGAAACGTTCCAATGAGTTTGATAATTATTTGATTGGAAATGATCTTTTATATTTAGGGGGGAAAACCATGCAAGAAGCTGTTTTTTAATACTAGTTCAAAATGTCCAGTTTAAGAGTGTGTCTGCACGTAAAAGAAGGAATATTTCATGGCTCCTTTTTCCCACTCAGAATAAGTTGTTGCACGTCAAACTTTATTTGTAAGTAGTGCATGGCCATAAGTTAATGGTGTGCAGAGGATTCCCCTTCTTTCCTTTTTAAACTGCATTTCTAGCTCTGAAAAAAAGAAGTGTACATAAAACAACCGAGGCCTCAGATCAAATGCGCTTCCCTCCTTTGATTCCACTCCTCTTTTTTCTTGTATCGGGGGTTTGTTGTTTCTCAGCCCGGCCGCGTACGCTGGGAGTTAAAACACACTTGACATTTTCAATATTGTTAGGCTATGAGGTCATAAATAATTCAGATAAGGAGTTGAGATCCCCCCCCGAAAAAAAAGGCAAGATCCCTTCCTTTTGTCTGCGCGTTGCGCTGAAAGAAATACCACTTCATTACGGGGAGGGGGGAGAACGGCTTGTTGTTGTTTGAGTCGGGTGAGGAGATCAATATCCGTTCCATTACCATGCATTTATGTGGGGGCTAACTTTTACCCAGTCGTCCTCCCTCCCTCTCTCGTGTTGCTCTGCCCTCTCCCCCTCCCCACACCCCCTCCACTCCCTCCCTCTACATCATATAATAATCACTCATTACAGACTTAAAAGTAGCACATCCTGTGTTTAGACGCTCAACATCTTTTTTGTAACAAATATATGTTGTTAGTTGGTTCACTTTATTATAACTCAGCATGCTGACTTTTCTGTTGATTATATGTGACAGAATTTTATGCATTTTTTTTATATACCTCTTTCCACAAAGTGTCTAATTTTTCCTTCCTTCATCCCCATCAAGTTATTATTTACTCAGCTTCAGTTATCGCATTGATCACAGATTAAACACCCCGGTGTGACTGAGTCTTACACGTCTGGTCATTTGTTCACGAGTCAAGTCGAGTGAAGTTGCCTGAAAGCACTTGTTCCAACTCGCACCCTGGCTGTGACGCAGGTTAAAGCCCCTATCCTCCTTTATAATCACTCTTAAAGTCTTTCCTTTTACCTGCCTCGATCTTTCTGTTCAACTCCATCCTTCACATCCAATCGCCTAAAAAATTGGCTCGAGAAACCTGCAATTTGCTAATGTAGCGCGTCTCAGTTTGCTATTGATCCCTCTGAAGTGGCCTGCTCCCTGCTGTCCACACCAGTTGGAATCATTACCCACCTGCTGGATTCGCTCTCTAAATTTGTTGGGCTTAGAATAGAATAAATAAATAAACAGCACACACTACTCACTTGTTTGGCTTTGTGGTGATCTCGCCATCTCGAGTTTTTTTCCCCATCACTACCACATTCATGTCAGGCGTCCCCTTCTTTATGGCTTTATGGATGAGTGGCAGGTCCGTCTATCCTCGACTTTGCAGCCGGTTTAACTGTAAGTCTTGTCGGGGGGATGAAACGTGTGCTGTGAGTGCAGAGGGATGTCTGACCCTCTTCTGTGTAAAGAAAACAAACCTTTATTTACATGAATCAAAAGTCTCAGGAAAGCTCTTCAAACTTTACGTTGGAAGCATTTCTGAACTCTGAACGAGTTGCATGATTAACGCTCCTTCATGTTGTGTTTTGTTTTTCCCCCCTCCAGTACCACAGTGCCCAAAGAGCTGCTGGTGAAGGCCAAGCAGGACGGCTTCTCAGACCGACAGGTCGGCCAGATCCTGGGCACCAGTGAGAGCGCTGCCCGAGACCTGAGGGTCCGCCACGGCATCAGACCCTGGGTCAAACAGGTGAGCGTCACCGAGCATCACCAGTCTCACACTAGAGCTGATGGTTGGATCGTTGTTTCGATTTGGGATTGTGTGATCGATGACTCATCGTCATGGTTTCACGGTGAAACGCACTGTCACTGTCCAAAAGAGCATTTCAACCCCGTTCAGGTGTTTTAATGTCAATGCTCATCGTCGTGGTCCGTCGTTGACATTATTCTCCCGACCTGCCGTTACACCAGAGCAGAAGGGATTGCGGTGAAATGACGCAAATAAAACTGAACCAGACCTTCTGAAATGGAAATGGAAAAATGTCATTTTTTTGCTCATTTCAGCTCGGCTGTGTTGAGCAGTCGGGTGGAGCCGGTTCTGACATTATGCAGAAGTTGTTTTGCGGTTCAGTTTTGAATAATGGCTGCAGTAATTATAAGTGTTAAGTGGTTTCCACTTGGTTCTGCAATTCAGTTCTAATAATTGCACCAATAATTACGAGTGGTAAATGGATAAGTGCTTTAAATTGATTCTGCTGATTGAGACAAATTGACCTTTTTTTTTCCAACCTCTGTGTTTCCATTATTAGATTGACACCTTGGCAGCAGAGTACCCAGCAATGACCAACTACCTCTACTGTACCTACCATGGTCAGGTATGGAGCCTTTGTGTAGCATGTGCAAATAAACGATGTGTTTTGGTGCAAAGAAAACATCCAAACTGCTGCTGTGCTTCTTGTTTCAATGATATTTTTAAGTTCTGCGTCTTGGTTTTGTCTCATTTTGTTAGGAACACGATTTGGACTTCAAGGACAAGGGGACCATGGTTCTTGGCTGTGGCCCGTACCACATTGGTGAGTGTCACAGTGAACCAGTCACCAGCTAAACTTGTCTATGATGTCATTATTAACTGAGGTGAATCCATGTTTTTTTTTTATCCACCAGGCAGCAGCGTGGAGTTCGACTGGTGTGCCGTTTCCAGCATTAGAGCCTTGCGACAAATGGGCAAGAGGACGGTGGTGGTCAACCACAACCCGGAGACGGTCAGCACCGACTTTGACGAGTGCGACCGGCTGTACTTCGAAGAGCTGACCCTGGAACGCATCCTGGACATCACTCAGCAGGAGGTACGGCCTCTTTTTCACGCACAGCTTTCTCGCGACAATCCCGACAGTCGGGGCTGTCCTGTGTTTGGAGCTCAGTGGAGCCGTCAGCTGTCCACTGAAACAACTCTCCCAGCCTGCTGTGAAAAGGAGGCAGCACCCAGCAGAGAGGTGACCAACCCATCCCAGGGTTATGTCAATGATACTAATTACATTCATCCTTATCGAGTGGAATCTGATTGGATTATAACTCTGAGATCAACTGAAGGTTCCCCACCGGCAGATTCGCATCGAGCAATTACACAAAACATATATGCTAAAGAAATCACTCCGAACGGACTCATTAAAGACGGACAGGACGAGCGGACTTCAGACAGGAATATTTACACGGTCAAAGCGGCTGGCAGGTTTATTGCTGTGAGACCTGCACATTAGCACGCAGCTGTTAGCACAGTGTTCTGCTGTGCTGCCAACAGGGTTTTTTTTATGTGACTGTACTGGTCAGCAATAATGCTCTGAATAGAAGAGCCTGAAATTAGCTGCTGAGGATGTAATTATGCGCCTCTAGGTGGTGGGGAAAAAAATGACACATATGATGAAATAAATAAGTGGAATAAAGAAAATAAATCTTTTTTTTGGTTAGTCAATTTTGTGATTTCTTTATTTTATTACCAATGATTGACAGTAGTCTTGGGAAGTCATAACTGCGTTCTTAAAGGCTAATGAAACACTTTCCTAATGAAATGCTGGATTATGCTTTTTCCGTCAGATAATTAGTGATGGTGTGGGGTGGGGGGTGGGGGAGGGGGGGGTCGATTTCTGGCGTCAAAATCAATCCCCAGGCTGCAATTTTTTTCTTTCATGCTTTAACACCTCACTCATGCGTTCGGTTTAAATTTATAGATTAAAAAGAGGAAACAAAATATAGGAACATTTGATGAAGTCACAGCCAAGAAAGGTGCAGGTGCTCCAGTCAGGCTGAGTGGAGTTCCTCAAAAAAAACGAGGGCTTCACAGTGACTCTTTCTCTCCACCAAATCAGTGATCGGTTTGTTAAAGAGTTAATACTTTGAGGAGCGACTGCACGCGTCGAATGCATGATCATGATCACATTCTACATGAAATAATGGGATGATACCCTCCTTCAGCCCAGCGCTGCTCTGTATTGCACGTGGCGCCCCGCGGTGACCCTGAGGATGTCAAAACATGTTCAAGGGCATCATCTCCCCGTGTCGAAGTTTGCTGGCGCCCGTGTTCCTCGGCCGCGTTGTGTGTTTGCGTACTAATGTCCGCTGACTTTCCCCTTCGCAGAGAAATTGTAATCCAGTTAAAGTTGCGATGGGATCGGAGCGTGATTAAGTGTTTGTTTGTACAGGGAGATAGCATTACCATCAATCCCTCTCTCCCGGCTACAGTCCCCCCTCTTGCTCCGCATTTGTGTGTGTGTGTGTGTGATAAATACGGCATTAGAGCGTGGAGATAAACCCTGGACAGGAGCAGGAGAGCAGGTCCATGAATAATGAAGAGACACAACCTGGCATTGCCATGGAAACAGCATTCCCCTTGGATCAGCTTGACAGGAAAAGGGGGCTGCATGTTATTAAAAGGAGCACACTCTCTCTTTCTCACACACACACACACACACACACACACACACACACACACACACTTTCTGGCATGACTGAGACCAACTGTTTGTGAGTTTGTCTCGTGTTTCCATTGTGTGATCAGCGGTCGGAATGATTGAAAGTGGCCACAGGTTGGAGGTCGACAGGCCGGTGGCATGATGTCACTCCTCCACCTCTTCCCCCTTTACCTCATGTTCTTTCTAGTGTCGTACCGTCTCTCCGCCACCTTTATCTGGATAAAGCAGGAACTGAAGACGTGAAAATGTGAAATCTCAATCTCACACCTTCTCTCGCCTCCCTCTCCAGGGCTGCACCGGCGCCATCGTGTCGGTGGGAGGTCAGATTCCCAACAACCTGGCCGTGCCGCTGCACCAGAACGGCGTGAAGATCCTGGGGACGAGCCCCCTGCAGATCGACCGGGCCGAGGAGCGCTCCGTCTTCTCCAGCATCCTGGATGACCTGGAGGTGGCCCAGGCTCCCTGGAAGGCCCTGAGCTCCCTGGTGAGGACGGACATGAACGGTGGCGCGAGTGTGTCAGAACTCAAGATATTGTAATATTCTCTGCAACGACTCCTGGTGAAGGTGTGGGGGCGTCGTGAGGACAGACCTGAGATCAGCTTGTCTTGTTAAGCATCTCATAATACTCACATTTATTCAGGAAGAGGCAGAGAGTGATCAGTTAAATTCATCATCAGTTGTGTTGAATGCACACTTTTTTTTTAGCCAGTTTCTGAAGTTAAAAATGTTTGTAAAAGTTCAAACTGTTTATTCTGCTCCTTTCATGTATATCTTCCTTTTATAACTCTTCATATTTATATCAATAACACAACGTTGCAATTTGTATTTTACACTTAAGGCTATTCAAGAGAAACTCTCCGTCACATTTTAGATCAGAAGAAAGTCAGCAGCATCTATTGGGATGTAAAAGAGCAACACTGTGAATTCTCTTGTGTCTTATATCCACTGTTTGTGGAAATCTAAACCTTTCTATATTTAATACTGTCTGACTTTACACAGCTGTGACTTCACGGAGACCTTCAAGCCTTATTTCTTCACTCGCTCCCTTTAAAAAAAAAAAAAAAAAAAGCACACCACAGGTCGACTCTTGTTTTGATTGGATTATTCTTTTCTAAACTGAGTTCTTCCAGTTGAATTTTATTGTTGTTTTTCTGTTGTGCTTTTTTCATGACTCTCTCTCTCCTGCTGATCTTTTAGGAGACCTAAAAAACCCTTTCTGAAACTCCTTTTGAAGCGCTTTACTTTATAGAGGCGAAGACGACGGCTTATCAATCAAACTATGTTCAGTCTGTCAAAGGAAAATTAATTTAGACGGACTGAGCTGAGAATTTTGTGGAAAGAGGTTGCTTCATTACAAGTTTTAATATTTGGTCGCATTTTTCAGCGCTTGTTGTCGCCTGTCGTTGAATATTTTGTTTGTATTTATCCCTGTCGACGGGCTGCTGGCTACTGAATGAGGAGCCGTCGGATCCCTCTGTGGAACATGAAATCTATCAACAGTCGCTGCTTAAGCGTGCCTCCTCTATTACCGTTGCTCATGTTTTCAGTTGCCACTGAGGAGCCATTATCCTGCACACGCAGATATAGTTCCGTCTCTCTCTCCCGAGTCTTCCTCCACATTCTGTTTTCATGCCAATCTGAGAGGAACGGTTTGTTTTTTAATGGGTTGGAGTTACTCCAGCGCAGCCGCGGGGAGACGGCTGCTGCGTCCCCGGGAAGCTATTTTGCGTTTGTAAATAGTACTTCACCTCGCGAGTCAACAGTGGGTAATGATGGAGAGAAAAAAGCTTCACCTGCAGAGAGAGAGAGAGAGAGAGAGGGAAAGAGAGGGGAGGAGGAGAGGTGATGATAATGGCGACGATGAGGAGGACATGCAGCCCTTGTTTTTGCTGCTCCTGCTTTGATTCTTGTTTAAAGTGAGTGAGAGGGGAGATCAATCGAAGAGTTGCTCAAATTGGGCATTTACACTCAAAATAGCACATGCTATAACAGTGAAAAGCACTGTGACGTCACAAC
>JAUESF010000022.1:8099636-8114739 GCA_032274765.1 Malacoctenus tetranemus | reverse complement strand
ATCTGATGGATTTTCATTATGGAAAAAATGTATTTGTTAAAAAGCATAAATGTAAAAAAAAAATACCCACAAGTATGACTCATGATTTAATAACTGTTTACCTTCATGTTTGATGAGCACTATGCCTGTGCTGAGTTTAATTTGCCTCTTGTTATCAGCCTTTAAATATTTATTTACTTTTTTGAACACATTCTCATTTTGAGTCGTCCACAAGTATCTTTCCGTCATCTTTGAATCAATCTGGAACTACAATGCATGTACGCAATTGCCAAACAACTGCCACTGGCAGAGATCTTTTAGTATCCTCTCCTATTCAGTACCCCCCGCACACACCCACTTCTCCCTGCTGTCCCCCCTCGCTGCGATGCTCTGCTTGCCGTTAATGAGTGTGGACACTTGTTCAGAGCTGCAATGTGCAAAGCCCACCTTCTGCAGCTGCTGTGGATTTCCCCATATGGGCAAGCCCTGCACTGGCTGTGACCAGGGCAAAGGTCGAACAGAGAGTCAGTAATACATTACAGTGTGTAGCTTGTAACACGCCACAGTAATGAGAAAAGATGTTTTTTTAATGTTTTTCTTTAGTGCTCAAAATTAACGATACCACTGCCTTGAAAAATGGTCATCAAATGAAACATTAATGAATTTCATGGACAGGTCACTGGTCCTGCACACACCACCATCACAAACACACACACAGCAGCTTGACGACCATGTGTGGTTATGTTTAGGCAGAAAAAGCATTGCTGTCTCGGTGTATTACAAGGGTTTCTGGGTTATTCACTGTGGACGACGACAGTCTCCAATCAAAACCCACTTGTGTGTGATAAATTACCACCTTCAAAAGAAAACAAAAAGAAACTTCTGGCCTGTGTCTGGAAATCAGTCGACAACTGCAGAAGAGTTGTTTCATATTTCTTTTTTCACCTTCTGTGTTCCGCTGGTCTTGATCCTCTCTGTATGAAATGTCCTGACATGAGCAAGTCTGAAAGCCCTTAAACGCCACAAAGCTGCAGCGGCCCTTCTCTCCACAAAGGTCTGAGGTTTGTCTTTTGTAAGAAAACAACACAACTGGTAAAAACTTGGTATAGACTCTGTCAGGTAACGTTCTTACAGTAATATCTGATGTAAATAAATCACTAGCAGAACATTGAGGCATTGATAATGTACTCGCACACACTATTGATCACCTGCCCTGCAGACATTTAGCCAGCACTCCCTCACCTAATGACCACACTTACAATCATTTGTGGAGAGAAGTAACGGTTTGTTCAAGTTTTTGCCTCCAGGATAACAGCAACACAATGAGCACTGACTGATCGCAGGTCAGACTGACCCAAACTGAAGCCTGTGCGTCACTGTTGTTGGGTAAGATTTCAGATTTTTCCTCCAGGAGAAAACAATGTGATTCCGACAAGCCACTGGCAGTTCCTCAGCTTCCCAAGTCTGCAACAGAACGCGAGTGCGCAATCAGCATGCAATGCCAATGAAAACAAAGACCTTGGGATGCAAGCTGAGAGTGTTCAAGTGAAGAGTGACCCACTCCTTCAGTGCAGACCACTCTCGACACAGTCGAACTTTGCGGTGAAAAGCAGCCTCTTTGAAGCCTCAATAAAAGCCGAGAAGAAACTTTGCTTTAGGGTCACACGGAGAAATGCAGTTGATGTTGTTTGAGGGAACGCAAACCAGTGAGGCCAGGCTGCCAGGCTGAAAAGCCCCCAACAGGAACTTTTCTCCTCCTGCTTCATCTCACCTTGATGTTGCAGATCCTCTTGCCACAGAACAGGCATTTATCCATTGTGAGTCCTGAAACTGCGAGAAAATTTCAGGCCTCAAGAGTTCATTTTGGAGGGAATATAGGTCAGGGACTACGGAAACTGAAAAAAAGTTTCTTTCCAAGCGTGTGAATACTTTAAAGTCAGTGGTGCACAACTGGTCATGTGTGGATATTGTGCAAAAAAAAGTTTTACACCCTTGTACAGTGTGTGACACATTGATTTTCATAAACTATCTTGGAATCTATTATTGTAAGTTTGTAACATTCATTCCAGAAAACTTTTTTAGGCCAAAGCAGGTGCAAGTGTTTACTGGCAGTCAAAGTGGCAGCGAAAACACGGAGCACTACCATTGCATCTTCGGAAAGAAAATAAGCTGTGTATTATGAACTGGTTTTGGAAAGTGGTATCAATTTAGAACAAAAATGTCTGTGTTGAGTTTGCATGTTCTTCCTGGACCCCAGTATGTTTTTTGCAAGGTGCTTCAGCTTTCTTTCACACAATCTAAAAACATATTAATTCCATTAACTTGCAACTCCAGGTGCGAGTCTGTGAGGATGAAGCTGATACAAATGACTGAAGATGAGAGAGGCTGGATAGATGGATGAAATATCGTTCAATAACGTACACTTTTCCACAATAGATTCCAGCTGAATCAATAAAAGACACTAAGTAGCAGCTGAACGAGTGGAAGCTTTGCTGCAGGTCCCCGGTACATCACACAATAACTGTTCAAACAACACAAGGGCAAGCAGCACTATTCTAACGCCAGCAACCCCACAAAAAAGTCAAAGGCCCGCGTCAACTTCGCAATCTAAATTGAATTTTGCATCATTCCCCAGTGTGATGGCTGATTGCCAAAAAAACATGAATGAAAGTCCCTTCACACGTTTCCTAACCGTTTGAAATAATCCTCCAAACTCAGCCAATTGCCCTTCACAGGTAACAGGTCCCAACCTTAAGACGGGCAGAGAGATTGCTTTTTTTTAGCCCTCTAAGATCTCCACGATTGACCCCATCACCTTATTCAAATTTCCTGGCTCCTCAGGCCATCACGTCTCCTTTAGATAACCCCTTCCAGTCAGAGTGCCACAGACCTCGCACAGGCCTCGCTCTTGCTGAAGGGAAATATGATAATAAAAAAAAAATAAAAATCATCTCCCGACTTCAGAGCTGAGGTGGGAAACGAATGCCGACCACGGAGCAGGGATTTACAAGTTCAAGCTGTACAGACAGTCCGAAACAGCAGCTCTGATTTATTTGCAGTAACGATGCAAATTAGGCCAAAGACAGATGACAAGTGATGGGTTTTATTCAACGTAAGAAGAGAGAAAAGTCCAACAGGCTTATCCATTTTTATTAATAGAGCTGAATAACTGTTAATCTCTGTGTTTGACCTCCTGAAAGTCCACTAAAACTTCCAGGAAAAAAAAGCCAAAGCTGTCTGTTATAAAGTGAACAATTTAAAACTGAATAAGATGAAAGTGTATCTGTAATTTTCACACCTCAAACAGTGATTGAACATTGTTGTGTAGCAGTTGTGATTTCATCGAACGAACCACCAGTCCTACATCAGGGTTGTTTGGACTATGAATGGAAGTGTGCTGCTCATTAAACTGTTAAGATTACTACTTAATGCACCCGGGCCTGCGCCACACACTCCAGCTATCGTTTAAAAGGAGTCCTCAGGCACAGGCTCGTTGTTTATGGTTTTGTGTATTCCTCTAAAAGCTAGTCAAGCACGGCTAAAGGTGGGCCCATACTCCATATTTATGAAATTGGCTCTGTGTGAAATTGGTTTTTGCCTAATGGATCCCTGCATGGGTGCTCCGTCTGATACCTTTGCTGCAGCTTATTGGCACCGGAGTCACACTGAGGCCAGAGAGACAGAACAGGAAGAGGGACAATAAAAAGAAACAAAGATGGAGGAAAAAGGACAAAAGCTTCAAAAAAAAAAAAAGGAGAAGCGCGTTAAGTTTTACTGACACAACCTTCTAAACGACTTTATTGCTTTATATTTTCATTTTATTTCGATTTAACAGGGTGGACATTTGCCGTTTGTATATGCAGCCAACTGTAGACTCAAAGCTGGGAGTGAATTTGTCATTTTTGTCAGCGTTTCAACGCGCAATGTTGAGAGGGGGAAATAAAAGAGGATAATGTCAGAAATGTAGCGTAAAACGCTCGTCTCTCACTTCAAGCGCTGCCAGCACCTCCCGTACTTTCTCACTCAGATTCCTGAGGGTCAAATAAATTACTAATGAGCAGGGCTGCTCAAGGTAGTTTTTGACTCTTATTTTCATGTCGAGTCGAGACATAAAAAAAAAAACATACTCAGGCACCTGATTAAAAAGTCACATCATGTCCATGAAAAAACGCGTAATTTACCCGGTCAAAGACCTCAAGATATCTTTGTTGTGAAATTTGCAACATTTCAGGGTCAAAAGTGCAGGTGAGGCTTTGGAACTGACGCCAGTTTTCCATTTCTGTCTGAAGAATATGAACTTTATCCACATATTTATTAATGACATCATACATGCTCCTATTGCCGGTGTCTCCTGCTCCATTGGACCTGCTTATTTTACAGCTGGTTGAGCTCACATGTGGCAACCAGCTCGTTTACAGCCACTAATTGTACATGTGTGTTATCAGGGTGGGACATGATTATATCTTCAATAAATAACGGCAACAGTATTCGTACAAGATAGGATCCCAGCATTGACTTTCACCCCCATCAAATATGAGTGAGCTCATTGTCTGTCTGACATTACACTGTCAGATTTTCTCTGATGACCTGGGTTGGAGTGGCTTTTAGTGTCGGCATTATGTCATGCAGTTTAGCGGGCTATTTTTAGCCGGTAAAGTGGCGAAGTTCGAGGGGGAGGCATGAAGGGAGCGCGCGGGAGGAGGGAGGGTGGGGATGGATGGATGAAGGTTGGCTGGAGCTGTCAGTCTCGTCTCTCTCCTGTCTCACCTCATCCATCCTCGCCAGGTTGACAGCAGTCTTCCAAGCAGAACACCGCCTGC
The DNA here is from genome assembly GCA_032274765.1 of Malacoctenus tetranemus. Taxonomy (NCBI): domain Eukaryota; kingdom Metazoa; phylum Chordata; class Actinopteri; order Blenniiformes; family Labrisomidae; genus Malacoctenus; species Malacoctenus tetranemus. The sequence continues at coordinate 8,109,940 of JAUESF010000022.1, read as the reverse complement.
CTGCCAGGTAATTCATATTCCCAACCTGCACAGCCGCCGCCGCCGCCACCACCACCACCACCACCACAGACACCAGGAGACAGACATGCAGGAGAGGGATCTGCACGAGAGCAGAAATATAAAGGAAGTGGAAGAAAACGATGGAATTTGAATGACAATCAAAGAGCAACATTTCTTTAAACTGAAGTAAAACCGTGCGATGCTAATGATATCAGTGCAGCCACTTTATTGAATACAGCAGACATGCTTTGCGAGCTGAACAAATTCCCACTGTAAGTTTCCGCTCTTCAAGGCAGGTGCAACAAATTAACCACAGCACAATCCTTCACATTCGCTGAATAACCGTGCAACAGCACAATTTAGAAAATGCAAGCAGAATCAGATCGTATACTTTAAACTTATTTTCTCCGGTAGAATCTGCTACTAAGCGTTTTTATTTTTCCCCCAGTAGTGCGATTCTGAACCGTCTCCTCCCTCCAGGATATACAGACAAATGTATGCATATATTCTGTTCTCCTCGCAGCGGCTTTCTGCCGTGCATTGACATTAATAGTGTCAGTTCTCATTACAAAACAAATTCCTACGCTAATACTGTCGTAAAGGGAAAAAAAGGTGAAAGATATCTGAAAGATTGTGAAGCTGAAATGCAGACAGAACACACTGTAGCCCGGGTACCCTGAAAGTTGCGTAAGACAAATGCAAATGTGCAATGAGTCATGCAACTAATCAGATGCAGTCGTCGAAGTTATGAAGTGACTCCTCACACAATTCCGCATCAACCTGACCTTTGTGTGCGAGGGTTTGTTTCAGTCGGCCCACGTAACAATTAGCCAATGTCTTCCAAATAACACAAGTGGGCATCAGTGGAAATAACACAAGCAAGATTGGAAAGTAGTCAAAAAGATCCTTACGTTGCTGGAGAACTCCTTCAACGTCATCGTCTTCATCATGAGAAGTGATCGAAATGTTGCTATTTTCTTTCTCAGACAGGGAGAAAAGGAGAGCAGCTATCGGATGTTCTTGGCTTGATGAGGCCCAGAAGCCTCCAGCAGACAGGTGCCTTCAGAAGGCAAATGTTTGATCTTAGAATAAATGTTTGGGAAAAAGTAAACCTTTAAAAATGAAATCAGCATTAGTATTTTGTTTAAATGTGACATCCATCCTTCCACTAACTTCTGGGGACATTCTAAATAACTATTAACGTATTTCAAGAGCTTAAAGAAATGATGAGACTGTTACATGAGAGCCACACGGGAAGAAAAACGAATGGGGTCGACAAAGCGCGAGACTTCACACTTCACAGTTTTAAGCAAGTGTTTTCTTTTAGGGTTTTTATTTTTTTGTGACATCACCTAAATATAGCAGAAAACAACTGCAATTATTACACAAGTCGTTTTCATAATAATAAAGACTTCTTGCAGTCACTGAAAAATGACATACTGCTGCGGGGACATCGGCTCTGAAACTGCTCCAAAATTTGACAATTTAGTTGCACGTAATAGCGGGAGAGGATGTGCTGTCACCTGACTTGCAGCTATGGTAAAGTAGCACACTTATATGTGTCTCAATCTTGTACTCTCCATTCTCCCTGTTCCTCTTCTTGTCTCGCTGCTCGTCCTTTGCAATTCAGGAGACATTACAAAGAAATCTCAGCCAGCGGATGAGGACAGATTGTGGGCCTCGGTAGCGTAGCGTAACTGATAGGTGATTGGATTGAGAATAATTCCCTCTAATGACGAGGCCGGCTCAAGGCTGTTAGTAGTAATGAGAACACGGTACGTGCACAGAACCAGACAGTGCTCTGCCTCCCAATGCACCGCCGAGGTCCAGGAAACACACACACACTCATACACACACACAAACACACACTTTGACAAACAAATAGAGACATGTGTAGGTCCTGAAACAAGGACAAGTGCACATCGGGAAAGCGCTGTTGAGCTTTACCTTGCAAAGGCTACAGCACTCAACCGGTGCAAGTAAACACGCTCACACTTTCGGTGGAAAAAGGGAGAGACCTTGAAAGGGTAGACATATTTCCAACATAATGAGAGGACGAAACGAGAAATAAATAAATAACGCTGGTGATTTTGTTTGGCTGGATTGAATAAACTCCAGAAAAGACAGTTTGAATTTGTGAAGGACATCCACTTCTACCTTCTAGTGGCTGCTTCACTTCCCTGAACGAGCCCCGCGGCGTTGGCAGGAGATCGGCATGGCTCCCCTCTGGTGCCTGGTGCTACTAACTGGCACATACGATTGGTGTGTCACAAACCACCTGCCAGGCACACATGTTACATGTATGTTGCCAAGAACGGCATTTCCGCACCCCTGCCGCACGTCGCGCGAGCGCAGCAGAGCATCCCTCTGTCTACCTGCGTCCCCGCCCTCCCATTTCCACACAACGCAACACACACCTGCAGCCCGCTCACACCAACGTGCTTGCACGCGAGGAAACTCGCCCACAAGAAACACACAAGTATACCGGGTCACTCCAAAACAAAACTAACAGATGTTGATGCGTAAGCACCTGCACGCACACACACAAAGACGCATTCAAGTAAACACTTACTCGCCCACGCACACTTATGCATACAGAATTGCAGGGTATAACAGCAGGAAGATGGTGTAGTGTGGTAGTGGGAGCCTAACCAAATGATGCATGACTGTGGTTCTGTAATAAAACTCGTCTGCCGTCCCTTGTGTACGAGCCACAGCAGAGGATGCAAAACAGTCACACTTTAGATTCAGTGTGTAATGACGGACCGCCAGATGCTCAATGGAATGCTCAATGGAGCCGATCACTGTCGAGTGTGATCACGACGCTCCCTGCGTACCTGCTATTCCAACCTCCACTGGCGGGGAGACAACCACTGGTGGCAGTCAAGCAGGTCGTTAGGGTCTCCAGAGCCGAGCGGGAGGACAGATGCTGATCTCTTCATAACCACTTGAACATGCTATAGCTTTGTTTTCACAGAACGGGATCGCATGCACGCCCTCGTGGCGCAGCCCAGGTCTTTAGACGAGCAACACTTGAGGAGTTGTGTGCTAAAGCTGTCTCCTCATCATGTTAGTGCCTAAAGCGGTTGCATAATTTGTGATTTGTGGCTCGCTCTGCCCATAAGCACGGAAACAATCGGACTAGGAAGTGCTGTATTGCCCTGGTATGTGGTACTTTGGAGACTTCATTGCATATATCATCATCTAACTGGAAACATCTTCACAGTTCCTCATTGCAATTAGTTTCAAATCATTCTTACTCCTCCTGGTAGGCACAGTTCATATTTAACACCTCACTCAAACTTCGCACTGCACTGATAAAATGTAATCTGCTTGGTGGGGACCGCTGCTCACTTAGCCTGGAATCCAGCAGGGGGAGGTATTGCAACTCATCATGACTACAAAGTGTATTGGCCCAGAGGTAAGAGTAACACAGTTGTGGTGGGGGAAAAAAAGACTCACCACTGACACACCTTGGTACAAGAAAACAATAATGATAGTAAAAGGGAGGAAAAAAAACACAAGAGAAGGAGCAAGCAAGAGAGAGAGCGAGAGAGAGAGAGAGACAGAGAGAGAGAGAGAGAGAGAGAGAGAGAGAGAGAGAGAGAGAGAGAAATGTCAGATTGTCCCAAAAACACGCTGTGACTCAGCAGCAAACATAATTGGACTGGTACTTTCAAAGTCCAATGTGCTGTTCTTTCTATTTCGAGTAGGTGGACTGCACCAGTACAAGCCTGAAAAGGTGAAAATGCAGTTCCTGTGGATGGAACTGAACATAGTTCGGGCTTATACTTTTAAATCAAAAGTAAAATGCAGCCAACATCAAGGTTCAAGCTAAAGGTTACTTTATTTGTACTCATAGGTAGATTTGAGTTGCAGTGAGACAGTCAGATTCCTTTGGATGATGGGTGTAAAAGTACTACCTTCAATAAACACAATGTCCAAACAGGGCGGAAAAAATTGCAGACTTGAAGAACAAACCTTCAGAAAAGCATGAAAAAAAGCAACACAAAGATTAAAACACTGATTTCGGTATTGTGAATTACCTTTAATTTGCTGTAACTTGCCTGTAAAAAACAAACAATGAATTGTGCATCAAAACTCATCGAGTTCCGACTCTTCCCTGGTTCTGCTCCTGCTGTACCTGTGCCCCTGCATGTTTTGTATGTCTGCTGCAGCGCATGAATGAATGACTCATTGTCAAGCTTCTGCGCAGCTCATGATGACGCATTTAGTTGAATCAGGTGTGCTGGAGCAGGTGGAAGCATCCAAAACATCCAGGACAGTGGCTCGCCTGGATTGGGAGCACGAGCCGCCCTCCCCCCCCTTTCAAAATCCATCAGTGGCACGAGGGTAAGAAGTGACAAACAGGAAATGATTGACGGTCTTAAAGCATCAGCCTCTGTTGTGCCTTGTTCTACGACTCAGCTCCAGGCACCCGCCAGAGATGATTAAATTAATTCACAATTATGAGCGCGCCTCATCATCCATCTACCTGCTGTGACAATGATGAGCCAGAGGTATTTGCCACTACCCATAGTCATATTTAGTAAACATGCGATGAACGCTTAATGGGAGGCAAACTGTTGCAATAAACTCGGATCTCAGCTTGTTGCCTTCCTAATCATTGCACCTGTCTCACTACGCTTTTGTGGCCGGGTTCCATCATCACAACACGATCGCACGTCTCCTTCAGTAAACAAGTCAAGACACTGGAAGAATACATTCTCCGTGCACGGAGCCGCCCGCCTCCATGGTCGGGTTTCGGCAGCGATCTTCATTTTCACATCACATTCACAACGGTTCCGGCTGCATATTACAAGACCACGTTTCATTTAGCTTCAGATTTGACGAGGGTTTCTTAACATTTAATGTGGTGTTAAATGGCAGGGATCTGAAACTCTGAAGTGCGGGTGCCCCTGCAGCCACAGTGCCCCTGTGCATACTTATCAATTATGAAGCCTTCATGCTTTTCTGAAAGCACAGACAGTCCAAGAAAACTGCTTTTCTTTTCCCTGTAGTGTGGATTAGACAAGCCCCCCCTCCCCCAACGCTTTGTTAAAGGAAAAAAAAAGGTTTACTTGCTTGGTTGGTCTGAGTTCTGGCGTCGACTGATGGACATCTCAATCACATCAGAGTCAGAGCAAGCAGGTATAAAGGAGGGGGGAAAAAGCAATAAAGCAGCAAAAGAAAGCTGAGGAGACCATTCATATCTGTTATTACTCAGCATGTTGAATGCCAAGTCTCTCACAGCTCAGAGATCAGCGGACTCGAAAGCACTCGCCACCCCCTTATATTACTGCAATCCGACACTAATATGAGAGTGCAGCTGGCCAGAGTCACTACTGCTTACAAAGCCAACAGTGCTTAAAGATCAACTGCAATATGCAAAAGAAATCACAGGATACATAAATTTTTTAAAAAAACTACAATGAAGAAAAAGAGCTGTTAAATTCACAGTGATTTGATGTTCTTCAGCACAAATAACTGCTCTAAATTGGAATTGCACTCTTTGAGGACCTCCGCAGGACAGTCATTTGAAGGTTGCAAGTAGAACTAGCAAACTAACTTTGAGCATTTGTCAGCTTTCTATAAGTTTGGAAGTTTTTCTTTTCCATCTTTTGGCGCTATGAAAGACGGAGAACACCATTTTATCATTTATGGTCCTCACACTTGGGATTGCTATTCCGCAAATAATAGCTCGGGGCTTTGTTTGATAAGTTTGTCCTCTTACTGATGCATGCATTTCAAGAGAACAAAAGGGGGAAGACGCACCTTCGAGCCAATCGTTAATAACAACATTTCTGGAATAAAAAGAGCTGTACAGAAGATGCTTGTCAATCAGGCCCCATCGTCTGCTTGTTCTCCTTGGCAGAGCTGTCAACAATGACAACTGACAGCAGCCAAACCCTGTCTGGTCCAGTGAGTGTACACAGACCGTACTATATGTCTACGTATTTCTGAACGCTGTTTTGAAAATGACTTTAGCCAGCTCAGATGCACGCTTATAAATGTAGAGAGTGACATGAATCTACAAAGCTTTGGGTTTATGGTGGTTCGTGGTCCTGACCGGCTGTTCTGGAGAGCTCTTTGCAGGGCTTGAAAACCCCACCACACAGTCCACCTTCTGGGGTCCAAAATGGCAGATCCCACCCTGGTTGCTGTTTCAACAGAATATGTGGTTTAACTTGAAGTTTGAGGTTTGGAGTACAGCAGGAATAAAGGCTGACACTGAACTGTTTAGGTTGGAATGAGGGGTTTGGAAAGGCAGCACCACAAGTCTTGTGTTTCACAACAGTCGATCTGTAAAAATGTGGCGTTACTACATTTACAATTACTAAAAATTGTGTCCATTGTGCAAAAAAAGTAGATAGAGGGATTTTATGAGTAAGAAAATAGGGTTCTTGCATGTTGGACTGCAAATAAAGTTCTTCAGCCACCATTTGCTTTGTTTTTGGACTGTGATTCCTACGATGGACTGGCGAACCATTCAAGCCATATCCTGCCAATCGCCTCCGTGTCAGCAGGCATTTAGATCCAGCTCCCAGTAAACACCGACTTGGAAAAATCAGGTATGGAAGATGAATGGAATTTGCTCAATTATGTGGTGCAGCATGTGCAAGTTTTTGTTTCAGGAGAATTTTTACAAATCACTTCTGAATTGAATCATTGACAAAAAAAAATCAGCAGACAACAGTCGTAACAGTACAGATGACAGATTGGGTGTTTGGTAGAAAGCTGGGAGCTCATCAATGATTTACCTGTATTTTACAAGCAGTCACTTGCTCCTCTAACTGCTGAGGACGTTAGATCACCACTTGGGGTTACCGTGCCCTTTCATAGGTAATTAGGCAGCAGAGGATGTGTGTAGTACATCCGGCGCGCTCGTTTCTCCCTGTCTTGAGAGCTCACATTTAGACGATAGGTTTTCCTCGGTAATGCGGGTGTGCTTTCTGCAAAAGCCAGCTGAGATAAGGTGGCTGCAAGGAAGGGATGAAGGATAGACTCACAACGCATCTCCTCATAGCCGGAACAAGAGAGATAATGAATATTTGTCGGTAAACACTTACTCACATACATGTCTGAGCTTCAGGTGTTAGCCGGCGCGACTTCTCTGCTGAGACTTCTTTTCCAGGCGCTGCTGAAGAGGGTATTTTTATGTTAATTAGCCACTTTCTGCTGCACTGGTTATTCTCTGAATGCTCTGTTAGAACTGCTTGTTTCATTCTCAACCACCTGTCACAGTAAAAGAGATGAAAAGATGGAGGGGGGATTATGGGCACAAGTGAGTGTGGGGGAAGCTGTACTCGCTGCTTCTCTTTTTGCCTCATTTTAAACTGAATTTCATGAGTTGTGCGAGCCGCTGTCTTCGTCTTGGCATATAGGGCCTATCTCTCTACAACTATTGCAATAACCAAGTTGGGAGCAAAATCTACAGTTGGTCCCTAATAAAGTCTCTGAGCATATTTCCTCCTCTGTGCCACACAAGAGCTCAAATACAGAGAGGACCACGGAGGCTGGTGCAAGAAAAGCAAAAACGATCTCATCCTCTATTTGAAAAGAACCCTTATTAATATTTCAAAATGTTGGATATGTATGTGGCTTTGAAGAAATGAGCAGCCCCCTTTTTCCCAGTCATTCAGCAGTGAAGAAGAGAGATCATGATTGGAGGCTATGGCCAAAAAAAGAGGGGGGAGGGTGGATTGAGCAGAAGAGTGAAATAATGGCTCAGAATGGAGCCCTCTCTCACACATAAAGAGCTCAGCAGCATTTTGTCTGCTCTGAGGACAGGCAGGAGAGCACAGATGTGAAGTGGTTAAAGAGACCTGGTAGAGGAAGAAAGGTAGAGGAAGGTACATCTGCTCGTGTCTCTGTCATTACCCCTTCACTTTGCACACAGCCAAGCCCATTACTTAATTTCCCCTGTCGCCCTTCACTATGACAGAAGTTCAAGTGAGTTAAAAGCAAACCTGCAGAGAGCCTGTGGTAGCAGAGAGCTGTGCTGGAAAAGTCAAATCAAACAATATCAAATTTGAAACATGGTCAAAGATACTGCTGGTTGTTGAATGTAATTGGCTAAAAAGCCCCGAGGATTCTACTTATGCAACGCGTAAATAGTCGCATTTCACGTCTCCACACTCTTCACAAGGCACTCTGTGTATGCACACAACACATCAGCACACGCAGAGTCACGAACAGACATTTTTTGTAGAGAAACCATTTCTCTGCAATCTCGCAGATGCGGTACTGTGGCCTAAGAGATTTGTGAGCTCATTTGCAGGCACATTAATGCTCCACTCACTCCAACTTGAAAAAATGTCTTAGCCTTTTGACAATTTTTTATTGTGGAGGAGCAAAACTCATTTCGGTAGCTGACACTTGGGTATAGATATCAGAGATACATGTACTTTTGGAGAGGAGCTAGTGCGTGGAAGCAAGGTACGTCAGTAAATTGGATGTGCAAGCATTTTTCGTGCAGGATGCGTGGGGTTACAGGATACAGCAAAAAAATGAAAAGCAAAAGTCTTCTGTGAAAGAAAGTTAGGAAATCTTTGGATAGCATCGGTTTAAAGAAACAGATTTATCGATTTTAACACTGTCAAAAACTTTGGCCCACGTAAGTCATGATTTCATCATCTGAAAATACTAAAGGACACACAAAGGGAAAGAAAAGAACAGAGCATGAATGAGAAACTGTTTAAAGTGCTGAACAAAATGTACATTTAAAACTCTGGGCACTTTTGGATCAAGTCCACTTGATTCCATCAACCGATTGTAGCAGCATTCTGAACACATATTTTAAACACGCTTTTCTCCCGTGCAGCCAATGAATGATTAGCAGGGAAATTACCAATAGAAGGCCTGCCAACCAAAGAGGGCGAACAAAAAAGCCCCATTAGCTTGGAGGCTGCACCCCAGCATCACGAGGGAACCGTTGCACTGGGCTGCTGGCACACGCAGACACACGTAATGAGATGTTTTCATGTAGCCCCACATGTAAACGCAGCACCTTCACATGTTAACAACGAGGGGAGCTGACGTGCTTGGTAATTAGCTGGAATCAAATAAAACCTCCAAAGAAATGTGATCCTTGAAACCAGATCAGCATGATGTCAAAATAAATGAGAGACTAGTGTTTAGAGGTTCCATCCGAGGTATGACTAGCATTAGCAATTCTCGTTGGAGTGATATGAAGGGCCCTGTGCCATGTTGATGTTTCCTCGGCTTCTGGTCGGCTTTATTAAAGGTATCTACTAAAACTTGAGTCAGAGATCTTGGTGTCTTCACAAGTGCTCACCAAAGTGACATCACTTGAAAAGACTTAACAGTGTGCGTGGATTTCCAAAAAGGACGATACAACTTTTATTTCATACATCCACTAGCTTCTTACAAAGCCTGTAAACAGACTTTGATGTGTGAAAATGGTGAAATTTCCCTTTACACAGCGCGTAGGTAGTGATGGTTACTGAAGTGCAAAACCAAGAAGTGAAGTTGCTGTGCTGAATGTTTTTTTCTTTCCTCAGCACTTGAGTGTGGGCAGAGGGAGACAGAAACAGGTTTGCTCTGTTAGGAATCAGCCATGTATAATGTTTATCAGCCCTCACTCTTTTATCTCATTGAACTGGTAAACTGCTGCCTCAAATGAACGACTTTACAGCGGTCTACGCACGTAAAAATTGACCTGAGTGAGAGATCAATTTGATGCGAGATTAGAATGATGCTCCGATCTGCCCTCACAAGGATTGAAGTGAAGCTCTTCGTTTACCGGTCAATCCACATGCTCACCTTTGGCCGTCAGCCAGTTTTTGCTATAAGGTCCATTGAATCACAGCGAGGGGCCGGATGCGCAGCTCAGACATTAGGGGTACACCTGCTGCTCTACTGAACTGTGGAGAACACCTGAGGTGCTTAAACTACCTTGTCCAAGAGCCAGCCTGGATGCCTCTTGGAGCCAGCCTGGATGCCTCTAGGAAGGTATCCCAGGTTAAAATCTCCTGGGAGGCTCCCACAGGGCACCAAGACTTGACTGGAGGGATTCTGTCACCAGTCCAAACCGAAAATGTCCAAGAATCACCAGAAAGAGATTGAATGGAGTGTCAAGAAATCAAGGCACCAGGACTGAGTTGCTTATACTAATGTCACTTCTGATAAGCTATGCAAAGCTACTGGCGCATTAAATGTAACTGACTGGATTCTGTCGGGAGAATCCGCACTCAGTGAATTCCCAGCGGAGTTTCACAGAGGATGCAATTTTCTGTTTTTGGTGCTTGAATCCAGATACAGCCGTGTTACATTATGGAGGT
>JAUESF010000022.1:8066292-8081434 GCA_032274765.1 Malacoctenus tetranemus | reverse complement strand
GCTAACTCCGCCGGACTCGCGCGCCTCTGGCGCAGCACAAGAGGCTGCACAGGAGAGTAAAACTCCCACACTCACAATAAAGTGTCCTTCCCTGTACCTAGTCCGCCAAACGCGAATTTAAACGCGGCCAACATTTCGAAACAGTCCACAAACGTCTCTGTTCGGTGCACTGTGCGAGCGGTCTTTTTCCTGCTTTCATACCTTCCCCGGAAGTGACAAAAACAGGTTATGAACCTGTGGATCTAAATTAATTCAAGTTTTTTCCTTTAAACATGTTTAACCCATGAATTATATTTTTAAAACATCTGCTGAAATAATTGAAAGCATTCATGCTACTTCAATATATTATTTGTTTCGAAATATTTGTTATCTGTTTATGGTTGCTTTGACAAATGGATCATTTCCAAGCTTTTAATTGTGAACTTGAGCGGAAGGAAACACAAAGTAAATACACTGATATTGATCATGGTGCTTCATTGTAAAAAGTCCAAAAATGGCAGAAATACAGGCATCAGCAAGAAGGTCTGAGAGACAACACAGAACACTCATAACATCATCAAAAACAGCATAATAAATCATGTCATTCAATGAGAAATTACTTCGTTTAATGTCAAGCAATCTGTCAAAAAATATGTGCATGTGTTCCAACATGTTTTTTCACAAGTGAGAAATGTCGATTATTCCTTAATTAGATATGGAGATTTCCTTCAGCGGAGGCAACATGCTGCAGAAACCAGAGGTCACCTCCGCATGACTTCACACACATTTCCCAAACTGAGGGAGGAACCAGGAGCGCACACTCCATCCACAGCCTACATCTTTTCGTGCAGCAGTGCATTAGTATAGCTATTGTATTGCGGTAGGGGGTTCAAATCTCTCATTATGCATCACCATGCCACCGTGCAAGTAGAAGAGAGATTAGAGTGCAGATTAGCGAGACTCCATTATTTTATGTCCCGGATGGTTCTGGAATCAATGATCCAACCCAGGAATGTGATTTTCATTTTAATACTGGCACATTCGACTGCAATTAATGCTCTAGAGTTCACGGGCATAATGCTTATGTAACCTTTGCTTCTTGAGCTTTAATCAACAACAAGCATTAGCACAGTGGCTTGTGTTTTCAGCCACTCCAGGCGTTTTTCTCGAAGCAAAAGGGAAAAGTGCTGCAGAGGGCGGCTCCGAGTCTAATGTTCAACTTTTGATATGACAAGTGATGTGACTTCCGTGTGTCTCTTCAGCCACAGAGCCGACTATTAGATGTTTCAGTGACTTCCAAATGACTGTGGTGAACATGACTGAGTGGGAACACACAGGACTGGGTGCAATTATTTCTTTTAAGTGTTTGAAGAGAAGCAAAAGCATCACAGGCCCCTCCTGACTCAATGAAGGGAGAAACTTCATGTGAAATTACAAGCAGGACATGTCTGACTCACCCCCCCTTACTTCAAATTACATGTGCCATCCAAGCACAAGTCACACACAACTGCACTGCTCCGATTAAAAGCGACAAGATGATGCGGTGATGTGTGGGGAAAGAAAGAAAGGCGCATGATCATTTTTCAAACTGATGGTTTCCTCGGGACAAGTCTGGGAGGAGGACGAAGATGCAGCAAAGCAAGGGAGGGAGGAAGAAAAAAAATCACAATAAGAAATGCTAATACACCGAAATTAATTAAATGATGTCAAGTCTGATTTTATCTGACACGGAGGTAATTTGTCTCTCTTTGGCTGCCTGCGGACTGTGGCATTATGTGTATGTATATGTGTGGACGTGTTTGTCTCATAATTGCTTTGTGCCATTGGGGCGCCGCCTCTGCATTGTATGTGACTGTAATGTGAGCATTTTTGAATCTGCATGAGCTTCCTTGTGACTTTCAGTCAGGGGAGGAGTTGGCACAGGTGAAGGACATTGAGTTTTACCGCACACTGTAGATTCATTCATGTTTGTTAGTCAAGCCAAAATATGCCCATACCGAGTAAAACATACATTGAAACGGGGCCGGCATCACCACCTGACTATAAACCAAGAACAATTAAACCCTTCTCCCTTCCATGTGGATTCTATTTGGCCATAAACTCAAGAGGAAGCAAAAAGATTTTGCAAAATCATCCAAACACAACAAAAGTATGCTGCGCTGAACTTGCACACATTAAAATTCTTGTTTCGATCATAGACAAAAACTGCTGGTCCACCTGAAAGGTGTCTCTATTATACTGGAGCTGTGTTCCAGTTTCTTGAGTGTCAGTCTCCTTGCTCACCATCTTCTGGTTCACAACTGAGTTGGGAGCCTCTCGGCAGACAAAGAGGTGGTGCGCTGAGAGCAGCGCAAGTTCAGGCCCGACCTGTTCCATTGACCTCACATTCTGCTCAGTTCTCCCTCCAGGCCTTTAATCTACTGACCCTCCACCACTCTGAGTCTTCAGCCTTCGGTGGCCCTTTTAGTTTGTGAATTTGAAGGGCTAAATGAGAGAGGGACGTCTTGCGGGAGGATCTCAAACCCTTTCCTAACGCTCCTGGTCTAATAGGAGGCAGAAGTGTTGCGGGATGGTCAGACGGTGCTCTGCTGTCTGCTGCATTTGAGCAGTTTCTTGGATCTGTGAACGATGAAGGGGGGAAAAATACAATAGTCCTTTTGTGCTGAAAAAAGAAAGCAGACAAATTGCATCATGAAGGATGATGTTGACAAGTGTAATGACACTCCCTGCATAATATCAAGATATAATGTGTTTTCTCCAGGAGCAACTAAAAACACAATTGTTTGTTAAAGCAATGTGTGGGAGCAATCATCAGCTCTTCTTTTGACATGGTGATGAAACATGTAGAAAACCCACATGACCAATCAGCACCCGCTGTCCACATCCTACCTGCATCCTGTGTGCTTGCAATCAAAACTGACACAATGGACAGCCGCGGACTGATTGCCATATTGTCATTCAAAAGCAGACGAAGTTAGTTATGAATACATGGTGAATCTGCTGTGGATTACGAGCTCTAATCATCCCTGCTTTGATCATGCCTTGTGTATTCATGTCAGCTATTGCTCGTTGTTTTTTTTGGCCCCACATTATTGCCTGGATGCACCGATGTGGTGACGCAAGACAGAGCATCCACTTTGAGGCAGCGATGGAAAAAAAAAAAGAAGAACAAAAAAGAAGCACACAAACAAAGTTGAGTGTTTCTGTTTCTCCCCACCAACATGCAGTCTGTATTCATTTCTACAGGTCTCAGGTCTCTTTATTGGTCTCTCACAATAAGTGGACAGGGGGGAAAAAGAAAAAGCACTCAGCCATCGACTCATCACCAAGGCCAACTAATGTCCCCGGTAACCCCTTTACTATAACCGGCCAGCGTTTTTGCCATCTTCGAGGCAGAAAAAGGCAAACTTTAGTCTGATGGCAGTGAAATGAGCCATCCACTGGCAGTGTTTCTGCTACAGTGTTTTAAAAAAAGCAAACGGCAGAGCAGGGCATCTGCTGACCCCCTGCCAAGTCCAAACATTTGGGATTTAATAAATAACTTTAGGATGTTTCTTTTCCACACCACAGTTTCAGCGGGAGGATCTTGACGGGAAATAATTATAATTGTTTCGCAAGTGGTTTCTGTTTTTACAGCTAAAGCTGTTTTTTCTTATTATTATTTTTAGATGTGTTGAAGGGTTGCTGGTGTTTCTTATCAAAGCCATTTTATTTTTGCTTATCAAAAGTTTAACTCTGTAGATATGTAACATATTCAATTCCGGTTAAACAGGACTCTGTAGGGCGGCACGGCAATATGACACGATGTAATATCCGCACAAAATCTGACAAGACCAACGCCATTTTTTTTCACAGTACTAAAAGTCACAACTCTGTGACATCCTGGCTGAGCCTCTATCCTGACGCCTTGTTTGTATGATGCTGCTCGCAGCTGATCAGTGGGATTATTACAGAGTAAAGATTTCTCTGATTTGTTTCTTTTGTTTACCTCAAGCCGTCAGTTGGGGGTTTATTTTCCCCAAAACACTTCTTTTGTTGATGATACGACTATATTCCTGTTTGAAGGTAAATAAGGCCGTGTGGCATCAGAGACCACGGGAGTGTAATTAACATTTAGGAAGAAGGAGGGGGAAAATGGCAGACTGCACCTGGATCTAAGAAAACAACAAAGTCAGTTCTCCTCTATTCAGTTTCTAATAGCAGGGGATGGTTCAACTTCTGCAACACGGAGCATGAAGATGTAAGCCGTAGCAGAATGAGTCTTACTTAGAATCAAAATCCAAAATTGAGATGTGCCATATTCTTATATGTGAAAGGACACAATTATGCCTCCACTGTAAGCCAACAAAGAACTGTCATCAAGCCATTATGTTACACATGAATAGAGCAGCATAATTGCAACGGAGAGTTGACTTTAACAATGACGCCTGCTCGTTTAAGACTGCTGCTTAATTAAAACCCAGCGTTGCCCACAATTGGTCTCATTTATCACTCCGCTCACATGTTATTAGTAAATTCTGTGAGTGGAAGTCATTTCAAAATCTGACTTCATTGCCATTAACTTTGCAGACATGAGGAAATGCTGGTTTGCCTGCTGTGTCCTCGATTAATCTTTAATGTGAGTGAGAGGATGTTCTTACACACAACTTAATTAGCAACTCCTGCCATCACCATACGGCCACTTTTCCCTCCATCTTTGGAGAGCTGCACGCTTGACTGTGTGTTCCACAATTACCAACTCACTGTAATGTATACCGAGCTTTGAAAAGAAACAGTAGAAAAAAAAACAAACCTAAATAAACAAACATCATTTAACATGAAGCCATGCAGAAAATTATTTCAAATTTGGTGCCCGCAGCCTCTGTAATAGTGAAGCAAATTGCCACAAAGTCAAATAAGTTATTAGAGCGTCTTTAGTTAAAAAAAAAAAAAGGAGAAAAGAAAGAAAGAGAATACTAATGACATTTCTAAAATGATGTTTACAAAAGCAACAAAGGTGGTTTGAGATAGTGGTCATACATTTCACACACATAAAACCTAATAAATAAAAATACATACAGCAAGAATTGTCAAAAGAAAAACAAATCCTAAAGTGGAATTTTAGTGTCAAGAGTAACGTTTATTTGATGTCTCTGACGAGACTGCTTCTCTAGCGCCCCCTAAAAGTGGACTGATGTTATTGAGCCTTCGCGACTTTACCAGTTTGTTCCTTTTAAGTGGAAACTATGTGCTGTAAAATTAATGTCTGCATGAGATGGATTCAAAGCAGGGTCTCTGCTCCCCCTGATCACTGTGTGCTCTGTAGTCAGTCATCTGTTTTTCTATCACGCACAAAGCTTTACACAAGGAGCTGAATTTAAATGGATCCTAAATTATGACATTAATCAATGGGTGGGACATCCAGGCAGCCTTAAAGACCACCAAACAGACAGCCACGTATTAGCATATGCAGCCATCCCAGCCACAGGTGACAAAACAGCAGTAGACTTTGTCACAGGAGGCACTTTGCTTTGTCGTAGCAGGAAAAAACAGCGGTAAACTAAGTGAAATTCAAAAAAAGCAGCTGAATATCATTTCATGTATCGCCGTGTCAGCGGGCTGCTGGGCTTCAGTTTGCCCCCCAGTGGGGTCAAAACAATAAGCTTTCTTTAATGTGGTTTTCAATCAGAGCCAGGATGGAAGCCGAAGGAACGGAGCACAATCACAGACATGCATGATGTTTTTCCAGCAGGAAAAAAAAAACAGCCGGCGACCAAGGTGACACTGTCCCGTTGTCAACAATGGTCTTAACAACCCTTCGCCTTCTTCTCATTGACTCAGAAATAGCAA
This sequence comes from Malacoctenus tetranemus, assembly GCA_032274765.1. Lineage (NCBI taxonomy): Eukaryota > Metazoa > Chordata > Actinopteri > Blenniiformes > Labrisomidae > Malacoctenus > Malacoctenus tetranemus. The sequence continues at coordinate 8,075,626 of JAUESF010000022.1, read as the reverse complement.
CAATGGCACCTGGATTCTCTCTGCAGAGCAGGAAACGCAGATGAAAGAGCAACATCTGATCGTCAGAGAACCTCAGTGATTGTTAATATCGGGGGTGATGGGATCCGACTATCATTTTCCCAAAGCCAGATCCACAGGCACTAAAAGAAGAACAATCACCTATCAAATTTTGAAATTGAAGGAATGTTTCAAGAATTACAAATTCTGCGTGAACGACAAGGGAAAAAGCTTTGGCCGCACATATTTTCTGGAAGAATCTTGAGTGTCTGTAAACTGGTTGCAGGCTTTAAAGACTGTGTGTCAGCCGGGAGCTCTTTAGAGCCTCAAAAGACCTGAGTCAGTTTAATAAAATTGTTTCACATGCACTCTTATGCTATGGCAAGCCAAGAAAATCTTTCCCTCATTAAATCAGATCCTCCCCCAGAATTAAAGCTGCTGTCACAGAAAAAAAAGAAGGAGGGGGGGGGAGAACTAATGCTCTCATCTTCTCCTGACTTGACTGCTTTAACTCTCTTTTATCGGCCACTAAACCTGAAATTACTATCACGCGCAGCTGTTCTTCCTCTGCTCTTTTCACCTCGCCCCAAACTGATCAATTTACGATTGATTTTTAGATTTTAGTAATCACTCTTAAAGCACTACTGGCCTCCAGCAAACCAACCGGACATGCAGACTCCATGAAAGCCTGGTCACAGCTTGGAGGGGCTTATCTGGCTGTTCTCATATCAAAGCTGAAACTGTCACAGAATTGCTTTACAATGACATAAACTTCTTATTTGATTGTAATTTTTTCTTCTTTCGTTCATCTTTCCACTTTTGTTTGTTGTAAAAACCTACTCTCCTGTGGAGCAATGTAAATGCACAGTGATCTATAAACTTGTGTGGAACCCCTTCAGGAGATGCTGGGCGTTCCTTTGCTTGTTATGTTTGCGTCTGACAGTTTTTGGCTTCACTATAAAGTTTTGGCAAGGCCAAGCTTGGAGATGTGGGGGTCCGCAGCTCTTTCGGGGGACAATCTGGGGGGGCTACAGTGGCACCACAGCTGGAAACCCCTTTGGCCTTCATCAGGTGGAGAGACAACACTTGGATGAGACGGACTGCCGTGATGAAAGTCTTCAGGTCTGACCGGGTGAGGCGACAACACGGGGCTCAGGACACATGCTGGTGTCTGGGCAGCGCAGACCAAACCCAGCTGGCCTCCTTATTTGAATTTCCTTAATATGATGAGATGAGGAAATTGGATTAGAGCCTGAGATTACCACCTACCTCCACAATGATCACTTTGCAGTTTTACTAACTTTGATATGACAGAGATTTCCTAATTATCTCCACCTACTGCTGGATGGGGCTGAGCCGTCGATCTCCCATTAGGGAAAAACTTCTGACTCCACCGTGAGCAGTACCTGCCCACCAATTACTGTATGGTATTGTGCCAGGGTACAATATAATTATGGCAGCTAAGTCTGCTTGATGGTCCATTTTCAGCCGGCCGCTTAGACACTGCAGTACGATGGTTACATCAACTCTGGATCTCAAGTTTTCCATTAAAATACTTGCAGATTTTCACTTTATTGTTTCAGTTTGGTTATTACTCCAATTATCAGATGTAATTTAAGTTTTTTTCAACTTTAACTTCTTGTCATCGGCTCACTACTACCTCACGTCATGACAATTTTCCTCGAATGGGAATTTCAAACCCTCCAAACAATCTTTTTTAAAAAGAATACCAGAAATGTTATTAGGATGGTTATTTCTCGAGCGTGAGCAGCATGTTATGGAGGCTCGAGCAGAAGGGGGAGCGTTAAATGCCATACATTAGCAGCACCTGCTCTGCCACTTATATGAAGTCATCACAATCTACCTCTTATTATCAGAAGTGAAGGGGAACTCAGAATGAGTTGTCTCGGCCATTTCCTCATTTAAATGTCCGTGTAGATTCGGTGGGACTCCCCTCAGTGTGAAAATCTGCTTCTGCCTAACAAAGCGAATGATAAACACTAAATGCTGAGCAGCTTATATTCTGCAGTAATCAGATGAGCTGCATTTCATGTTCAGTATGCAAATGACCAGTGAGACCGCCTTATTAATCTTAATGTTTGCATTGTCAGCCGCCGCTTAATAAAATGCTGGAATTGTCCAAGCTTGATATGGTAATATATAGCCCACGATAAGAAGAGGCTCGAGCTAATGTCGCAGATTTAATGATTAATCCTAATGATATAAATAAATTAATAAACTGCAACTTTATACGAAGAGTTTGGGAGAGTTTGGTTCATAAAAAGTCTTAAATATTCATTGTCTAAAGCGCCTGCAAGTCTGACTTTGGGATTGGACTTGTGTTGCACATCCATTGTATTTACATAAATAAATGATATTTTTGTGGGCCTAATTACAATTTATTGCACTCAGGGAAATGTCCTGATATTCAGGTGGCAAACAAGGAATTCCTTCAACTTTCAAATTCAGCACTTAAGTCTCTTTACAAGGTAAAATTAAACAAGTTTTGATTAGTAATTATTAAATAGAACTCTCAGGAAACTTTCTTTTTTGTCTTCACTGATTAGAAACAACAATCACTTTTTTTTTTTTACCACAAAGAATAATTTGGATCATTTTAAATGTTGAATGTGTGGCCATTCTTTGTTATTTTTATCTGTATTTTTACTGTGAGGAAGTAATTACTGGTGTCCCAAAGTGAGAATTCTGACAAAACACCAGGGACTTATTACAATTACTGGCATTATTGCTTCTCCAAATCCTGATAGCACATCCTTCTTGCATCCGAAATTTAACTACTGTGGCCTGCGTGTTCTCTGTTGAACGCTACACTCCATCACAGTTGGCGTTTTTCTTCTTTTCACTTCTTTGACAGAATCTGGCAACGTCCACGAGCCACTGAGGCTGGATTCAAAGCGTTACAAGAAACCAGAGACCAAAAAAAAATACACAAAAATAAACAAACACACACGCACTTGTCGTTTTAAATCCCCGTTGTGTGATTTGGTTCAAGTGGAACATTTTCCAGCCTGTGATGAACACCTGTAACCTGTTCCTGCTCTGATCCGCGGGCCAAATACTCACTGTAAAGCTCCGCTGAGCTACTGCAGCTGCAGCCTCACTGTCCTTTTTTTTTGGTATCTGTGCAAAAAGGAACGAAATTCAGGGGAGGAAAAAAAGAGGCATTATTTACTACTCACTTGTCTACATGTTGTCTTGTATGATGTTGCGTGTGTGTGTGTGTGCATTCCTGGAGAGACTGAAGCCTCCAGAGACAGATGGCCTGTGAGGAGAATCCAATATGCTGTTCCATAATGAAAGCTCTCAAGGGGGATCGCGACGCCGCTTAGTGGGCTTTGTAGAGTCCATTCAATCAGAGGCTGCCAACATGCTGGGATTTAGAGGAAGCCTCCCCCCCCAACCACTGGGTCTCTGAGAAAACAACCCAAAAAAAAGGGCAACAATTCCAAAAACAGCAAGAACAACATGAAAGCAAGGGGGTGTCATTTATAAGTTGTAACATTACTGTATGATTGCATCAGGTGAATCGGCTGTGATTCAGGCAAACAGCTGGAGCGTTGCCATCTGTTGTGGTGAAACAACCACAGCGTGTGTCATCCAGGCTGAAAGTTGTACAGGATCGTTGCTATGACAATCGGATCACGAACCTGAAATGAGAAAAAAACAATACAAACAAACCAGAAAGAGAGAGGGAGAGAGAGAGGGAGGGAGAGAGAGAGAGAGGGAGAGAGAGAGAGACAGAGAGAGAGAGAGAGAGAGCGTGAGAGAGAGAGAGAGAGAGAGAGAGGCGTGTGTGTTGCAGCGGACGGCAGACTGTGGGGAAGAGGAAGTTCCTGCTGGAGCAAGCGAAAACCAGAGTCCTGGCACACGAGCAACTGTGAAAACGTCCGTGTCTGAAAGTGTTTGGATCAGCACATCCAACAGCTGCACGCCGAAATGGAAGAGAAAAAAAAACCCATCAGTGATATAAAGCGGCGCGCTCTCAAATAGAGCCTTCACTTTTATTTGTCAGTCAGTCGATTCACCTCAAGACAATTAAGGTCATTTACATTCTGCCGCGCCGATCGTCGCTCATATCAGGTGAAAATCCATAGGACTTAAGTGAGCGGGCTGCCACGTGACAGCGAGGGGACAGGCAATGACAGATGGCTTCGATCACACTCTATTACCATCTTAAGGCAAGTGATTTGACTTTGCATGGGACAAAGGCTCCGAGATGCTGATCTTGCTGCTGGATTGCCTCTGATAATGCTATAAAATGTCATCAGCTGGAAAAAGAGATGCATCTATCATACATGAGCAAGTGTCAAAAGTAATGACACTTTATTATTGGGGGCTCCTGTGTGATTTTCTGGCAGGTGTACAGGTTTGTGTGTGCGTGCGCACGTGTGTGAGGAGCTTTCAAATGGAGAAAGAAAAGGAGGAGGAGGAGGAGGTGCTGATGGAGGCAGAGCCTGACTCCGCTGTGTCTGGCTACGAGGCACGGTCGGCCCGGCGGTGAGAGACGTCTGCTGCAGCCTCGTCTCGGTAAAGCGAAGCTGGCATGCTCTGGCTACGGGCTACGCAGCGCTCCCACGGGTCTGGCTGCACCGCTTGAGAGAGGACTGACATTTAAAGTAAGGAGGTGCAAAGGGCATTCCAAACTACAAGGGCTGAATGAGAAGTGTCCCTGGATCGCAGCGAGGAGGGGGACACGCAGGGCAGTCGGGCCTCGCCGCTCTCAATGAGTCGTGGGCTCAAAATTTGTGACCTCTGCCGTTCCTGTGAAAGTTCAGGTTCAACACTTTGTTCAAGTCTGAATGTTTGCGAAGGTATTGGCCCTTTAAAAACAGCTCATCCATTTGGTAAAAAAAGGTTATGATGGCATTACATTTCTCAGTATTTAATTGAATTTCATCCACACTGTTTGAATCAAAAGAATCTCTCTTTTTTTTTTTTTTTTTTTTTTTACATTTTGAGAACATAAATATAAAAATGTGTGTTTTTAATGCTTGGAAATGGGGTCAGGAAGAACAGGATCCAAAGCTATTAAAACATCACATTATTTAAAAACATAATTAAAAGAAATTATTTAGGGGCTTATGCGCCACATCCCCTTCAGGTTGTAAGAGAACGGACGGTGGCCATGAACACTCTTGAAATTCCCAGAAATCCCTGCACACACTGGTCCGGTGTGGTTTGTCAGAGACCCTGAGGGGACACTTCCCATCACATCAACACCCAGGAAGTCAACATCATCCATTCTTAAATATTGACTGATCTTTATTCATATTGAATTAAAAATATAGTTTTGACAGATTCATGTAACAAAACAGAGGGGATATGCATTTAAATGTCCTAGGTTGGGAAAACATGTCAATTAAACTGTGGTAAGAAGTAATATGTGACAAAGTACAGCTTTATAAAACTTAGTTCTCAATCATTCTAAAGATACACAGGAATTATTTGATGTTCATGTGATGATATGCTCGACTTTCTTCCCAACGTATCTGATTAAACAATTCGACTGAGAGACTTTCTGAACTGACCACATTCCCACACCCAAGCGTCAGTGCTGGACATTGTCAAATTACAGGATTGCCACCAAAATCATTGGGTGTGAAAACTGTACCGAGACATTTCGGTGAGGTAAAATTCAGACAAAAGTTTGAAGAGTACAAGGAACACAAACGTACGGTATGTAGTTCGACTGCGTTCCAAATTTTGAATTGTGCGTCCCAAAAAATCCATTTCTTCAACAAGTTTAAAGACAAAATTTAGAGTCCAGTTGTCAGCGTCGGACCTGCTCACAGCACTCAACACATCTGCTACAACGCCGCAGTTGAAACCAACACCGGAATGATTTTGGTGGCATCATTTGCATTAAAATATCGAATATAGTGAGAAATGGGCTCAACTTCCCCAAACAGGTAAATAAAGAATAGTCCTGTTGAACCCATGAAGAAGTACCGACAAACTAATCCGCACAATCGAACATCAGTGTCATTAATGAGAATTAAAATCAAGGAACAAGCCAGCCCATGCAAAGTGTCCTCCACTTTGTTTCTCCGACATTATCAAATAACACTCGGGGGAACAAAATGATATTGCTACACCATCCGATCAGTATTGTGCCACATGGATGAAGGTAAACAATGACTGAGATCAGTGCAAATGGGAATGGAAAACACAAGAAATTACAGTATAGGTCCTCAAAACCCAGCAGAAGAAGGGGGACACGCTTGGATTAATAACACCTGTTAGGAAAAGACTCTTGCAAAGAGGAGGGTGTAATATTGAATATCCATTAGTATTGCAACAGCATTGTAAGAGTGTACAAAATCCTTAAAAAATAACTGAAGAGGTGGATAATACTGAGAGAAGTGTGAAGGATATTGAAGGTATAATACACCCAGTATAAAAAAGAAAAACCCAAGAAGAAACAAAAAAAAATTATCACTCCAACAAAGTGAGCAAGAGCAGGAGGTCGAAACACAAACTCCACCAAGTTGTGCTGAGAACACAATCACACGATCACAAGGGAGGTGACAGGGTGAGGGGGGGAGGGGGGGCGACAAGAAGACCCTGCAAGCGTTTCGAAAGTCAGAGTTCACTCTTCAAATTACATTTACAGAATATATATATATAATTTATCTATATATATACTGTATATATATTTATATACACACAGAAAAGATATCCCTCAAAGAAAAGGTTAAGATACGGTTGAACACTGAGGAAAGCAATGATGCGGAGAGAGAACCAAAAAAGATCAGCTGAAGTGAAGCATCATTGTCCTATTTACAGATGCACCCGGCCACCTGTTCCCACCTATAAAAATATCGTGTCATTTTTAAAAATGTTGTCTTCATTCATGGGAAAAAACCGATAAACAACCCTTAATCTGGAGGCGGTTGACAAAAGACAGTAGTTCAATTATTTTTTTTTTTTTACAGTTTTGCCATAGTAAACTGTGCTTACCTAACCCCCACCCTCCACCCCCAGCCCACCCCCCAAAGTCAAGCCCAGTTTTTTTTTTATTAAGACTGGTTGATATGAATCAGTGTAAAATCACATCATGACAGCCACACACTGCTGGAATCTACTGCAGGAGTAGAAAATGTTTTTCAGCTGCTTTAAGTGTTTGTATGTGTAGAAAGTTCGACCTCATCCACGATGCTGTTTGTTTCCCAAAGTGCTTATTGTATCATACGCAATTAGTGTCCAACAAGTGCAGTAAGACCTCTCCACCACAGGTGGATTCAACTCACTTATGCTGTGAAAAATGTCTTCATGGTATGAATGATCAAAGCGCTGAGAAAGGAAATAGAGCACGCACTATAAATACAGTCACTGTGTCCCAGTTCAGGAGTTCGACCCCGCCCACCCCCAAAGTCCTCAAAAACGACTAACTAACAGACGAGCATCGTCTTTATTTCAGAAGTTGCACAAAAAAATGAGTGGAGACGTGAGCCGGCTCTGACGTTGAATTATTTACAAATTCAGGGTTTAAAAGCCGATTGTGAAGATTCCCGTCTTTCTCACGGGGAGTCGAGCGATCCTCCTCAGTTCGTGACACTCGAAACCATCACATGACGCCGTCCTGTCACACTACAAGTGAACAAAAGATGTCCAACATGCTCCTCCACTTAAAAGAGGAAGTGAAACATTTAAATCTTACTCTAATGTATGAATGATATAAAGCATGTTTAAAAAAAACTGAGATTTTAACATTTTAAGATTTTAACAGTCTAACCAGTGAGTTGACAAGGAGAACCTGAACGCATCATTCTAACAGTTTGTTACTGTAGCGTCATTTGGACAAACTTTCAGTGTGGACTCATGTTTTCTCTGAGGGCCCATCGTTTAACTCCTAATCTGTGACAAGACGATGATTTAGCACAAAAGTCACAACAATGTTCGGCCATCGTTTCACTCCTCCTCTGCTGCGCTTTCACGTGTCTACTCTCCAGCCTCCCCTGCTCCAGCTGCACAACCGTGTTCCCTCCATACAACCCAGCAGTCACCTCCACGGAGCGAGAAAAGACGGCAATTAACTGTGGTCTCCTCTGCCAGTTACAGTGCACCCGCGCCTTCTCCCCCCTCCGAGCTTTTGTAACATTGATGCATTGGCCGCGTAACATTTCTTGAATGCTAATACCTCAGTTTTAACCTCGCTGCAGGATTACAAGCTATTGCCTGTCGTTGGGGGTTTCTCAGCTGGCGCGGCTTGGTGAGATGTTGGGTAAGATGATTTCCCCACAGAACCGAGAGGGAAAGTGGATGAATTAGCATTCAAAAAGCTAAAAGCCCCCTGTGATGGCTGCCAGCAGAGAGCACCAGCAGGTTCTCTCCTCCACAAGATTGCCTTTATTTTTCCACAGAGATCCATTACAAAGCCTTTTGGCGACTCTCCACTGCTCTTGTTGCTCTTCCACGCACCGAGGTACAGCGGTCCATAAGCACCACTGTCGATGCCTTATGGGCGGCATGACATCACTGACTTTCACCACGGAGGTGACAGCTTCTCCTGTCCATATTTTCACACCCAGAATGTACCGGAAACACTTAAACTCGTGAAACGAAGAATCAGTAGAATGATCACGATGATGGAAAGTGCAACACGTCTTAAAACGGATCAGTAACGGAGCGGAGCCGATGCCGAAGTGATACTGAACTAAACTTCACTAGAAAAAAAAATTCACATTTCTGTCGAGCTGCTGCACAATTCATTAGTGCATCGACTGTGGTATCATGGCACTAATCTGCCCCTCATTATACTTTTATTTCAGTCGGCTTGATGCTCTTTTATGTGGTGGCAACTTGCACCTCAGCTGCAGCTCAACTGGATGATTATTATTTCCCATAAAACCTGAGAGGCGGAGAAAACACTGTGCCAGGGCAACATCTGTGTTTAGAACAGTAAATCATTAGCACTGCTCATCTGAATCTTTAATACAGGCACACGGTTGTGTAACAGCGGTGGCAACAGTGTGGAAACGCGAGTCAACAGCAAGACGAGTGGAGAAATGAAGCGCTCTCCCACTTCTAAACAAGTTATGAAGTATTAGTCAGGCTGGGCAGAAAGGAGAAACTTTTTCATTCGAGACGTTTTTACACTTGGATTCTGAGTTGGTGAAAATAACTGACTAACGTCATTCATTATATTTAAGTTTAAGGATTATTTTCCCCCACAACAAACAAACAAAATGAAATGTTATAAAAGATTATTAAAATCATTCTCCTTTGTGTCCGTCAGCTTAATGAGAGCAGAATAATAAACCGAAGGACCACCAGTTTAACCCTTTAACACCCTGCTCATCCATTTTTGTTCGGA
>JAUESF010000022.1:8013789-8026289 GCA_032274765.1 Malacoctenus tetranemus | reverse complement strand
TGGACTCCAAAGCAGAAATCACCATCCATGCTGTTAACGTTCCCTCATAATGTGCCGCGCAGTGTTTAAAAGCACCACATGTACAAACGACAATGGCAAGAAAGTTCAAACTGATCCGAGGGGAGTCCCTTAAGATGTTAAGATCTGCCTCACGACTTCACTCCAAACCAGCTGGACGTGAGAGTGAATACCCTCGAATAACAATAGCAACACCATTTTAAATGAGCGGCGAGCCATTAACAACTAAAAGTCTGCATTTCCATGCCGAGGCCACGGCAGGTTATTCAATTAAAAAGGGGGTTTCTGTGGCTTGAAGGACACATATAGGTGGAATATACGGTTCTGTCCAACCTGGTATAAATGCTCTATCACCGTGAGTTTGAATTCTGTGCCATTAACTTTTCAAGGCATCAGACATTATTTATGGGCATTATACTGCCTGAAGAATGACTGTCTACTGTTGGATGCCTTCGTATTTATTTGACACATAAAACTGGCTGAAGCACATCTCATAAACGGAATGAATGTGGTCTAAAATTATATTTTAGTCATCAGGCAAATGATTAGCCTGCACATAATGAGGGACGGAAGGAAATGGGCGTGTGTCAAACACACACTGAGCTCTGCTGGAGCCTGAGTGCGCTCGGCGCTGTGGAGTTCTGCTCAGGTCGCTGCTGACCTGCGTAAAATAGCAACGATCTAAATGTGTAATTAATGACAGGAAACAGGGAGGAACACGCCTGGAGGGCGTGAGTGTGTCTCCATCATCTCTGCGAGCTATCGTCTGATCCAGCCTCTCTTTGCGATGTCTACTTTTATTTTGATGGATGCTTCGTTTGCCAACAACTTCAACAATGCGTGTCTGATTGTACAGTAAAGAACACTTCAACATCATGAAAAATGAATAGAAGAAATGAATGTTTAAAGTTACGTTTCTACCTTTTGCACATCTTTAAGGGAAAACATGCATGGACCCCTCTCTCCGCCTTTCAGGCTGATATTTACCCAGGGGAAGAGAGGTACTCCGGTCGGTAACATTGAATCACACGCTTATTTATGCAATGATGAAAGACGGTCGCGGAAAAAAGCCTCCGAATTAATTAGTTTGGACATGAAAGAGAGAGAGAAACAGTAAGCGCCAAGGATAGAGTGCAGGAAGAGCGATAGGCGGACACTTGTTGACATTTCTGAGGGCTGCTGCTATCAAAGGCTTGATGCCTGTGATGTGCTGCTCCCTCTATGTCTTAACACGCAGTCTCGGAGCAGGGATACTACCTGCCAGCACTGGTTTGGAATCAAACATCTGAATGCTGCTTGAATGTTTTCTGCAAGAGGGAGAAAGATGTGAGAGTTCGCTGAGCTGAGTTGGGGGTTTTTGTGGGCACGCTGGCGCGGCTGCTCAGTGCACAGAGCGGACAGGTGTGCATGGGAACGTGGAGTCCCGCGATCTCCGTCTGATCACGATCACAGTTCATTATCAATTCAATTCCGAGTTTAGTTGGAGAGCAAACGTTCAGCGCTTCTAAACTCGCGTCCCAGTGGGGAGATTGAAGTCTTCTTGAACAACTGTTTTACTCCTGCTGAAGCCAGACGCAAAATAATGAACGCCGTCTCATTCTGAGCAGCACACAGCTCAGGAAGTAGGTCTAGTGGATACAACCGAAGAGAAAAAAAACCTGGCTGTTACATAAAGCTGACCCTTTTCTGTACACAATAAAAACTTTTGTAGCTGATCTAATTCACTCAAATCAGTATCGACACAGAGACGTGGTGCTGCTGTGTCATGAGAGTTGTAAAAACACCAAGCCAAAGATCAAAAACGCAATTGAGATTCCATCAAAGCTCAGGTTTTTTGGGAGGGTGTCCACGTTTGGACAGGTGGAGAGAGAGAGAGAGAGAGAGAGAGAGAGAGAGAGAGAGAGAGACAGAGAGAGGGAGGAAAAATCTGACATTCACGCACTGAAAAAAAAAACCAAACAGATGCAAGAAAGAGGCCAGGTAGGGTGGGCTGGCAGTGGCAGTGAAGCGGGTTTTCATTGGAACCCTAGGGATGTATGTAATGAGCTGGAGAGAGGCGTGTTTGCCGAGTCTGGTTTACACTGAGAAATGACCCTGTGATGCACACTGAGGGGCTCTCTCACCAGACACCACCTGACTTCACACACCTGACTTGGATTCAACCCAAAGCAGAAACGTGGAAGGAGGAAAGAAGGAAAGATTCACTGCTGCGGGTTTCTTTTTTTTCTCCCTTTCGCTTTTCCTTTTCTAGCCACGGAGCTCACTTCAGAAGGGTATTATCACTTTGAGACTGAAATTGATTGAACATTTGAAGGGTTTTCTTGTGTTTGACACTTAACAGATGTTGTTTTTCCTGTCCAGCACTCACACTGCTAAAACCGCAAAAGTGTTTACGCAGAAGGTGTTGATCTCGAAATAAGGTTTGCTGAAATCGATTGCAACAGAAAACAGCGACCGTCCTCTTGTTTAAGACTGAGGCCCGGTGTCTTCTGTTACCTTATAAATGCACTGTTTTCTTTTGTCTGGAGAGACAAGTGGCTTGCAAAATAAACAACTGAACTCAGAGTTGTGCTGTTGTGTATTGGTGGAGCGTCTTACTGTTCAATCATTTTGGCAGCAGGACACATTCATGCTTGTGTCACGCACAAATCTGATTTTATACTTCGTTAAACATCACGAAAAATTGAGGAATTTTGGTAAATTATCTATTTGCTGCATCAATGTTTATGGCAACACATCTCATACAGTTAGTACACCTGTTTATTTCCGTTTCAAATTGTCTCACATTCTTTAGGAACATGCATTTGTGGGATGAGCAGCACAGCTAAGTATATAGGTTGTGCGCATGAAAAAAGAGCGGAGAAACGGCTTCTGGTGCCATTGACGCTTGTTTGGTGGATTGGTGACAGAGTTTGAAGAAACAACAAACGTTGGCAACACCAGAGCAAACAACACAACCATGTTGGCCGGCTTGGTTAAAGAAAGTGATGCCACTGCATAGCAGTGTGTGACCAGGCTGCTGTGGCTGTCCATGGTTCTCCAGAGACTCCCTCTTTGTGAGATGAATAAACTGGTAAATTGCCAGTATGTCTTGCTCGAGTTTCACCAGCTGACACATGACTCTTAAATGTGTGCTATTGTTATAGAAAACTGTCTCTGCCAACATGCTGGACTCTTTATCTGACACAAGTGCCTCGCCCCGGGGTAACCAGCTGAATGGCTTATGAGGCAATCTGATTCAGCAGCAGCAGCAGCGAATTGGGTGGCAGTGTACTGTAAACATAAGACTAAAGCACTTTTCATTAAACAAGACTTTGACTAGAATGTGCGAATTGCATTTCAATGGCTTGTTATTGTCGATTAAAGTTTAATGAGTGTAAGAAGGCGGCGCTGTGATGCCAGTGGTTAGCAGGGCCGCCTCACAGTGGGAGGTTTCTTTGTTGGACTCTTGCTGGCTGATGAAGCTTCCCCGAGTGAAGTCAGCGTGTCCTCACGGTGCCTGGGCAGGTTTACTCATCAAATCCCACATTCTTTCTACTGTCCAGAAACCTAACGGATGGATTTTCTCTAATTTGATCATAGATGCAGTTTGTGTGTGTGTGCTGATGTGTTTCCTTCTCTTTGTGTTGAGCCTTCCTTCTCTATATGCGAATACAGTCGCTTCCACTGTTAACATGAGTTTATTAATGGGCACAGTGCTCCATGTTGTTGTGTTCCTATTAATTTGTCGATGGCTGTCTAATTAGCACTCTGGCTACATCTGGTGGCTTTTTTTCCCTCACTTGACAGACTTTAGCATTCCAGTCTTATGACACATTAACATATCAAGTCCTTCAAAATAAAATCTGTTTCTTTCAAGCCAAACAATAACTGTCTATGCGGGGCGTGGTGGTGTAACAGTGGCAGCATCGCGTGGGTTTCCTCCAGATGCAGTAAATTTCCTCCCACAGTTTAAAAAAACATGAATAAAAAGGTAATTGATGTGTCCCTATATGTTGTCCATGTGATGGATTTGCCCATTCTGAGCTGGAATTGGCTCCAGCAACCCCACAAAAAGTGGCAGAGAGGACGAAGAAACAGATGAAATATTTGTTCATCATAGGATCAGGATTACGAAATCCTCACTTGATATTTTCTACAATATCAATTGGTACTTCGTGTTTTTATTTCACATGTATGACACTGTTGGATCGAGCACTGAAAAAAAGGTTGAACTAATGGGTGTTGAGAGCAAGAAGACATAATGAGGAGAAAGTGATTTAGAGCTTTACAGCAACAGAGTATAGGAATATAAAACAGGATCAGAAAAACATTGGGAGGCACGGGAGTCCTAAATGCGGAGTGGCCTGATGAATCTGCTCATTAGTATGACTCTCGTGGCAGATCACTTCATTAATAATCTATGGCTGTGATGGTGGCCATGACAGAGAGTAAAGGATGTTGCCTCAGAGTGGAACCCTGTCACATGCAAGAGCCTCCAGAACCGCGTAAGACCCTGCAAGAGTGCACGCATACATCCATAATAAAGGCAATAAAATAAAGTGCAGGGAAATGTTTCCAGACTGGGGTCTGACCGAGGGTGTTCCGGGCGCCGCGTGTGGGAGCGCGCACGGTGTCAGGCTAAGTGCACCAATTCACTTTGTCTGCAACATACGGAGCAAAGATTCAGATGCAGACTGTGAAGGACACTTTTGCGTTTGTGGGCACAACAACTCTCAAGTCGTGGCAACCTTATTAACCCCGGCCCCTGACAGCTATTTGTGTCTCCGGGAGCTGCAGCCAATTATTGAACAGCTCCTAAACAATGTGTTCGCCAGACACACAGTAACACAACAGGGCGGTTAATAATACATCATCATATCTACCCTTCATGAATTATAGATCCCTCCATGTTGACAACTGTTCACAGCAGGCATGTACTTATTCATGCACATGTAGCCGATCGCCATCCTTTTCCCATCGAGTCATTTGTGTGAATAATTCCATATCATGAGAAAAATATTTGCGCGGCGCCGCACGGGAAGTTTGTCAGCGCGGCGAGACTTAGTGCGACGCTCCCATCGCCGTCGGTACACAGAGCAACGCAGGAAGCGCTTCGTATGTGGTGCGATCGTTGCCGTGTCCCAAATTTAATTGATGGTTTAATATTTTCTCGCGAAGTGCTCACAGGAGCGCTCCCTGCCTCCGACTTCGCCAAAAACGGCAACAGAAATATTTGTCTAAGATATTAAATCCGGGGACGGCGGCGCTGCCGTTTTCATCCGCCTTCTCTTGGCTTTTTAACCTACTTCTCTGCTCTCTGCACACGACACTTTCACCAGACTTTTATACAAATGAACGTGTGGTGAATGTAATGATAATATATGCTAATGTTATGCTTTATGTGGGAGTATATTGCAACGAATGCAATGCTCCCAAAACAAACGTATTCTAAAGCAACAATCATGTTGAAAATAAATCAGATTTTAGACGTCGTCTCAGATTTTGCAGCATGAGAAGTTTGTTTGTATTGTTGCGTTTGTGTCCAAGTGAAGCGTGTCATGTAACTGCAGACGTGAGGCACACCTACACTGCTGATCCAGGAACGGTGAGTCCGCGGCACCGCACACCTCCTCCGCCAAAAGTTGAGCGAGAGTTTGAATTATTTACCTCAGTTCTTCAGAGCGGCTGGCAGAGAGGGCGCAGCCGTCTGCTGTTCAATCCACCAGCACACTCGCACAGTCTTTACCAGTGTCTCTGGCTCGGGGCCATGCAGCACAGACTAACATAAACATTGTTTTCTCTCCGTCTGGAGAAAGAAAAAAAAGGGGGGGGGGATTCACTGGGCCTCGATTAGTCCAGGCGTAATCAGACTGGTGGCCGTGAGCATGTAATTCCACCGCAAACACCAGTATTTATGCACCAAATATCCCGTTTTCAATCAGCCAGCTCGCCAAACACTTCGTTTGTCACCAAACAAATTAACCACTCAATTAATAAAGCGGATTCGCCAAGCATGTCAAAGTGCCGAGCGGCCTCTCACGCGACTGACGAATGGTGTTTTCGTCCTTACCTTGGCAATCTGGACACACCAATTAAGCAGGAGCTGCGATCCAATGTTGTCCTTGTGCTCGTGGACATAGTCGAGCAGGCACCCGTGAGGCATGAGTTGCGTGACCAGCTGGATGGTGGGACTCAGGCAGACGCCCAGCAGCCGGACCAGGTGGGGGTGCTCCATGCTGGCCATTATGAGAGCCTCCTGAATGAGACAGACACACACTCAGGCATGTGGGTGGAGAAGGTTTGAGGGTGGGGGAGGGGGGGTCAGGTCAACAAAACGCATATTTTAACACTGAAGTAGTTTCCTCCTCCACATGTCAACATGTTCGGGTTACAAACTCCTGCTGAGCAAAAAAAAAAAACACCTTCAAAAGCACTTTGTCCGAAACACATCTGATAAACATTCGCCCAACGGTGCCTAATAGATATTTCCTGCTAATGCAAAGAAACAAACGGCAGACTGAGGCCCTGTCAGAGACTTCATCATGTTTACAGGTGAGGACTGAACCTGCCAAAGATCACAGGACCTCTTATTCTGTTTAAGGCTGAAATTCCTCTTGAAGTGAGCAGCAAGGTTGCACTCAGTCAGAAAGAGTTGAGCTTTATTCCCAAAAAAAAAAAAAAAAAAAAACCCCTCGACTTCAAAGTGAGTCACCCCCCCCCCCCCCTTCAGGACTGTCAGCATTCTTTTGGAAGGAAGCTCAAAAAACGGAGTAAATACAGCAAGGTTGAGATCTCTGGAACTGATGAGTCTCTGTCCTTCACAGCCGGCAGCGTCGCCTCACTCGTGAGGTGACAAAGGCTGCACGGAACATCGCTCCAGAAAATATGCACATCTCGTTAAACTGTGCCTATAGCCCGCGAGACTGTACATCGAGGTTCAGCGTAAACAATTTATTATTCAAATGAAACAGGCAGCAGAGACGGAATCGGGCCTCCATCTATTCTGCTATTACACAACTACAACACCCATGTGAACACACACGCAGAACCGCGTGGCTCCGAGGGTTATGGGTTAATGTGACAATTCATCATGAGATGGATCGCTCGGCAATGAAATGCACAAGATAGGTGGCCGCATGTTGTGTGTGTGTGTATGTGTGTGTGTGTGTGTGTGTGTGTGTGTTGAGAGGAGACAGATATACAGTGGATAAAGCGCCACCGAGCAGTGACAAAGAGATACAACGGCGACACAGTCTATAATTTATATGGCCCATCTATCACCATGCTTACATAATCAGATCCGTGCTCATGCGCTGAAAAAGTCCAGTGATGGCAAAAGATGACGATAAATTAGGTCAAAAGGGGGGGGGGGGATAAAATCGGCCCGTCTTTTTGCTCTTTGGTTGCTTTGGCTGGATTAGTTCGGGGTTTATCTTCTGCAGTGACACGCTGCCCTGAATGCTTCTACGCCCCTTAGAAACCCCGAGACGAACGGTCACGTTACAGGGAAGTAAAGAAACTCTGTCGAGTGTGATAAACAAATGAAAGACCTTCCTGATATCAAGTGGAAGTTTCATGAATTTAATTGAAACAGCTGAGAGCCAAATATAATACATGAAATGACCAGAAGGGAGAAAATGAAGTGAAACTGACTGTAAAAAGTGACAAGTGAGGAAAATTGGAGCCCAAATGATTAGAAAACTGTTAGGCTCTGCAAAAACTTTATCTTTACTTCATCTTTCTGAGTACAACTTAATGTATTGAACAGGTCTTTTATGTTTGTATTGTGTTTCAATTACTCAATGCTTCCATTGTGTTTTGACCATCAGTCTGTTTCCAAACAGGAGCTGCTCCTTCTCTGTGAAACAAGAGACTAAAACCCTGAACAGAGTCTGAGGGAGGCTTGAAGATGACAGCCATTCCTCCCGCTTTGGTGAAGAAGCTTTGAGCACGAGTTCGACTTTAAAAAAGCAGTAACCCGCTGTTCTAGCTCAATCTTCCAGCAGTCGCTCCAGCGCTGCGCATTTAGACAAACATGCCCGGTCTTGATTGCATGAGAAGGATAATAACGCGTGCAGGAGACGACTGCAGGATATCATCATCACATTTCCCTGTCAAATAAAATACTACATCGAGCTTTTTGTCACTTTTTCCTTACCCTGACTTTCAAACAGTCGTTGGCAAGTGAATGCATCTTGCAGCTAGCAGATCACCTGTCACGATTCCCATTGTAGAAAGTAAAAAAAATGGAAAGTAAATGAAAGTAAATTGGCTTTTTGTTTAGAGAACCAGGCTGGAAGAACTGCGCTCTGGTCTGTACATGTGCTTTCTAGCCATCGAGGTGAGAAATGGAGTTGCAAAGCAGCCTCCCGTATGAGACTGCTCAGAGTTCTGGTATCGAGCAGGAAGGCGTTTATCATCAGCACAAGTGCTTTCAGCCCATATGTTGAATCCATATGGCTTCTTCCAATCAATAGCTGTGTTTGTTCAGAGAGTCCACAGGATGGTTCGTGCTGGTTTCCTGTCTCCTTTAAGTTCCCTCTCCTCTTTCAGTCCTGTTGCAGTCACGTGTCTTCTGTCAGGGATCAAGTCTTAATATCCAGAACTTGAACTGATGGTGGTCTGCCTCTGCACAAACAGATGTGTCCCTCATTATTGCAGAGGCTTATCTGTGTTTCTTCCTTTTATACTCTGACTCTGCCATGAAGCCACTGTCGAGCTCTCACACACGTGAATCTTCTGATGTGAGAATATGAACGCAGTATGAGGCGTCTTTGAAATATCATCGTGATATCTGCTCCCTCAGAGCGGCTCTGTCACCATATCGGCTGCTCTGATTGGGAGACGAGCTCCTGGAGAATGTTCAGCTTCAAATTAAAACACACAGGGGACATTCATCCAGGATGCTCTGATCAAATTAGAAATTCTAACCCTCTGAAACTGGTTCTTTTAGGCTGTCAAACTAAGTGCAAAACACGAGTGCAAGTGGGTCGCTCTCAATGCGTGTACATGTGAGAGTGTGTGATTGCACGTGTACTCGTGTTGATGGAAGTTATTTCATCTGCATTGCATCATCACAGAGTAATAAATTTGACTTTTTTTTTTTTTTTACAATTTTCCTTTTGAAATAAGCCAAGCGGTGAATGTTTTATAAACGGGGCCTTGTGCACTGTGCCCAGAGCCTGTGGCATGATGTGCGCGTGTCTGTACGCGAGGATCCTGAAGGCCCCCGATGCTTCTTCGTCTGGTGTCTGCGGGGTCTTCGCTTAGTTCTTAATGGCTTAATTTCTGAACTGAAGCTGATGTGCATTTTGTGCTTTCTTTTAACATCTGAGACGTGACGAGGAGGACGGGGAGGAGGAGGAGGAGGAGGAGACTGCTCGTGAAGAGGCCCGGATCAAACCTCTTGAGTGAAGGTGGCAACAGTTTCCTGACAGGTGGAGCTCAGAATATATGGAAAAAAAAAAAAAAAAGTATTTTGCTATTTTTGTGGTGTGTTGATAAGATACTCACGTCCATGAACTCCACATTGGCTTTGGGTCCCGTGGCCTCATTCAGGATCTTGATGGCGACAGGAATTTTCACAGTTTCACCCTCTGGGACCCAAATACCCTGAAGAGGAAACAGAAAATAACTCATTGCACTAGTTTCAAACAGACATAATTTCTGCTCACAAAACCAGCGTCGAAAAAAAAGCCAGTCAGCTTTCCAGAGGAACACGAGGAGGTTCCAATCCTAAACGGAGCATTTTTTCCAGAGACAAATTCTCCTTTCTCAGGAGCGTCGCTCTATATTCTCCCCGGCCGAGTATGACAATGTTCCGCACGCTCTATGATTAAGGTTATTGTGCCCTTCAAGAAGACTTAAGTCCAAGTATTTAATCATTTTGAAGTATTTAATTTCAGGTAGGATTAAAGTGATTTAGCAGCTGCCAAAGCTTTTAAAAGAGGAGAGAAATCAAGCACCTCTCAAGTTTTTGTAAAATATTTAAGATGGGCTTCACCTTTGTTCTGCCACGATGAGACTACATGTTGCCACTGACAGTCAGTCCAGCTGCCGGACCTCCAACAGTTAGAACGCCTGTCCTCTGAGCGGTGGAAGGTTGCTGCGCTTTTCCTTTTGTTTTACACGCCGCCTTTCCTCCGGAGCTTGTGTAGATAATCATTATTCAGGACAATGACTCATCTTTGCAGGCACAGACGGTAATGTGCAATCATTTTCAAGCTCGCTAACTTGTTTTAAACTTGAGATCGCCTCGGTAGCTAAGCACCGTTTCCCCTCTCGTAATTTGCGACGCTTCTTTTCGTTGTCCTCGGAGACGGAGCGGCCCCCGAATAAAACTTTGAAACAAGGCGACATGTTATCAGTGGAGGGGACAGAAAATCACATTAACACAGACATCCACAGATATCAACAGTTTAGAGTCGACAACGGTTGAACCTTATAGTTGTGCTATTGGACGCTCGAAGGAAACTAAAGTAGCTGAAGAAATTCATTATTTACATAGGTCGAATACGCAAACAGCATAAAATATCTGTCATTGGTAGAAGTGTGGGAGTCAGTTTGGAAGTTATGTTGTTGACAGATATCAGATGTTGAAATGTTGATATGATTTAAAAAGGCAGCGTTCAAAACAACCCACGATTTAGTTATTTGAGCATGACAACATGTCAATAAAATCAGAGCTCCTCATTCACATTAAATTGGTAAACTTGCCTCAAACTCTTAAATATACTGAAATGACAACTCTGACTTTGACCTCGATTTCATTTCAAATCGTCGTCTTTGAGTGTCATGCTAGTTTGTGCTAACCTAAAAGTTAGCCTGACTGTTACTGCCCAGCAAAGGTCAAACATCCAAAGGTAAAGTCAAATTCACGACGAGCTGACGACACATGAAGATCTCGGCGTGTCTCTGATGTTCTTCGACCCGGAGACTTTCCACTGCTGCTAATTGAGGTGCGGCCCTGATGTCTCCTGGCGACGAGCTGGCTGTCAGCTTCCTGCAGCTCACACATGACCAAATATTTTTTTTGACATGAGGAGAGGTGCGGTAAAATCTCGCCTGGGGAGCTCCAAGAGCTACTATAGCTGTGACCTAAAAATGTGGCGTAATGTGAACAGAAGGACTCACAAAATGACCAATTATAACTTCAGAGCCAGAGAGTCTGTTCTTTCTAATTTCAGCTCGGTTTTTTTCCACCTCTCCCCAGCCCATCGTTGCACTGGTGGTGACCTCAGCTATCTCCTATTTCACTGTCACCCCGGGGGTCCCGATGTCTGCTATTACTTATTCTTTTCATCTCCTGCCTCCAGCCTTCCATCTCATTTCCTGTCATTAACCATCCCTGCAATCCGTCTCTCTTGTCTTCGCATGATGTGAGCTTGTCCTCACAATTCAGCATGGTATTTTCACCTGATTGGCAAACTTCACCATGATTTCAGTCCGTGTCCTACCTTGTAAACAGTCCCAAAGGCCCCGGATCCAAGGATCTTGACTCGTTTGAGCTCTGTTTCCTTCAGGATACGGAGTTGGGCTTGATTAGGCGCTGTTCCACTTGGTGTTAAAGGCTCCACCAACTAAAAGCACATTTGGAATGAAAAGAACAGAAAAAATGTTAAATCATCGTTTATAAAATTTTAAAAAAGGAAGAAAAATCAAGTTTTTTCCTCTCAGTCAGGAACAACAATACTATATTCACTGAAAAGACAAAAAACAACCTGAATGTCCTGACTGATAATGTTCCTGTGTCTGAAAACCTGGATGATGTTTGGCTTCAGGGAAATCACACAGTGGGGTCAAAAAGTAAAACGGCGCATTGTGTGCTTTAAAACCCTCGGCTAGAACATTGTGTCTGTCGCCTGTCACGCCACGACTGAGTGAGAACGAAGGACGTTCACTCTGGCTCGTTGGTGGCAGCCGCAGAAAAAAAAAGTCCCAAAATGCGGTGACCTAATTTCCAGGAAGTCAAGCTGTGACACTCGGCTTTCATGGCGCCACACTAATGACAATTAACACCGAGTTACACGACGCGGCGGCCAAACAGAAATATTCCCGACTCAAAACAACTCCATCGCAGCGCGACGTTTACCGTGTCTACATGAGGCTGCACGTCATCTGGTATCAATGAAGTCACAATCCACAAGGTGCCAACACATTTCAGACTGAGCCAGGTAAAAATAAGACATTTAAAATGTGAACTAGAGTTAGATTGTGTGTGTGTGTGTGTGTGTGTGTGGGGGGGGTGCTGCTAGGTGAGAAAAACATTGAGGAGGGGTGGATAATTGCAGAGCCTGAACAGGAGTTGACACTTTTGTTGTCTCATTACTGCTCAAGTGGAGGAACGAACAGATGAAATGGTAAGAAAGGAAGAAAGATTATATTCAGGAGAGGGAGGAAGGGAAGGAGGGAGGGAGGGAGGGAGGGAGGGAGGGAGGGAGGGAGGAGGGAGGGAGGGGGGGGCAGATGAGGAGTGGGAGAGGCCCCGTGGCAGAAACAAC
>JAUESF010000022.1:7994123-8009379 GCA_032274765.1 Malacoctenus tetranemus | reverse complement strand
GATACTGAGCATGAGAGAGTATTGAAGGTTCTTGTAGACTATTGTAAGTAGTTTCGAGTCTTTATTCTGAAAGCTGCTTCCTGTTTGTAGCTTCATATCCAGTAAATAGATACAGGGAACTCTAGACAACTGAAGAAAGCAAGCTCTCACCTCTCTCTCTCTCTCTCTCTCTCTCTCTCTCTCTTACTGAACTCATTTCACAATATCTGTAACCTGAGGATTGAATGACCAGTCTCCAGCTAAAGTAGAGCAGATAATAAGGAAACGCAGTCAAACGATTGGATCTGGATGCAGGATAAAGACCAGCGTTTGTCCATATCGGTCGCTCTTCAATGGCTTGACTGAAGGCTGCCCGACAGGCCGCGCTGAGAGACGCGCGCGTACGTTTCTACATATAGCCACTGAGGATTTTACGCAATGCCAAATGTCATTTCACCATCAAGAAACGGAGCAGACGTCTAGCTCATTACATATGCTCCACTCCAGTGGTCTTTCCGGCTGACATTAACGGGTCCCCTGAGTGATGGTGCGAATCCCCCCCGCTGTACTATAAATATGCTTCAGACGTATAGTTGCAAAGATCTCTCAGCCAGCCACCTTTGCACATGACCGGAGATGCGTTTGACCTGACTGACAGGAATGATTCTGCACCATTACACCAACATTAGCACATTAAAAAAGTAATTAATGGGAATGGAGCCGTCCAAGGAAGGACAAAAAAAAGGGTCTTGGATCATCCTGAAGTCAATGTAAAAACAAGATAGAGCAGCGTGGGAAACGTGAGATGAGCTCCTGCTTGATTCCATCAGATAAAGTATCACATGCATTAGTGACAAGAAATGACTGATGTGGCTTAAACCAGATCGGCACACAATCCCCGCACAACATGTAAGTCAATGTAAGGAGGAACAATGGCCTCAGACGGCTTTGTGTAATCGCATATTTCTGATAAGACACTCGGAGCTGCGCTCAGAAACCAATAGCTCCCCACACGGAGCAGCCTTACAGCGCGCGGTACACCTCCCAAACAGGCAGCTAAGCCTGAAAGGCGCCGCTGCGACACGGCAGCGCGTGAGCCCGGGCTATCGGAGATCTGATAAGGGCTGATCTGCTCGCCAGGTCGGCTGATAGCTGCACTCTCACGTCGACTGTAACTCCCCCCCTCCCCCTGCTGCCAGCGTCCCAAGATACAAACTGAAAATGGGCAGATTTGGTGTCACTTTCTGAAACTGGCAGGATTTTTTTTTTTTTTACATCAATTCGAACAATCTTTTATCTCTGAATTTTTTATGGTCACAATATTAAAAGCTCCTCTGAAAATATCAAAGAAATCTGTTTTTCACTGATTATCTCAATGTGGATATAAAAAGTATTTCTGCTCCATGAGAGTCTAAATATGTTTTTTTCAATTTAGTTTATTGTGCCACATGTTGACTGTCAGCTGCCTCTCAGCAATAACTGGCGTTTTAGGAGCGCTGCAGATCTCTCAGTTCACCTCTCAGCTGTGGAGTGTCGACGGCTCCGTTCGCCTGATTTTCTCCTTATTTTAATCGTCCCCTGAACGCCACACAAGAATTCTCGGCTCCACTTGACGGTACAACTCTTTCACTTATGAAGCCTTCAGAGCATTTGTGCTTTTGCTTTTTTCAACCCCCCACCCCCCCACCCCCCAAGCCTCACAACAAAAACCAAAGCGCTATCAATTCATCAAGAACCAGGCGAGCCCGCTCGTGCACCAAACACACACGCGGGCGCACTCAGACACACACGTGTGCACAGCGAGGCATTAAGGACACTCACAGGGATTTGGGGCCTTAGAGCGAACCATTAATCAGAGACTGTGCTTGCTGTGGTTCTTCTGTGTGGGGTCCTCCACTCACGGTTTGTTTGTATGCTTGGAGAATAAAAGCTACCCACAAAAAAAAGGTAAACAAACAGAGTCGTACCTGTCCATCCAGCCGATGCAGTCCTGAAGTCTCGGTCCGATGCACCTGAAACAAATGAAGATGTTGAAAGAGTCTTTAGAAAACGATGCACTGCTAAAAATAACAGTTGTATACTGCCTGATTTCCAGGATATGAAAATGCTCTTCTTAAACACATTTTAGGAAGTCATGGACCCCCGTCATTCTCATTGGTCATCATGTGATTTACATTAATCTCTTGTAAATGTAATTGAAATCAATAGCTTCAGCTTTCATTTTCTAAATCACGTCCCTTTTCTGTGATTAAATGTCAGAGTTCTCTGTCTCCAAACGTCTGGATGGAGGAGCTGGTTTCCAGTGATCTGCCTAACACTGGCTCCCGTGACACAACTTGAAATGTCAGATGACTTTTGTGCAAAAGTGGAGTCGTCTCCCCTCTGCCGCGGCGCCGTTTGCTCCGGCGCGCAGTGAGGGTTTGTTTCCAGCGTGACAGTTTACAAAGCGGCACTGTCTCCTGAAGAAAAGCAAACATCTCTGCAGGAAGCTCCAGCGCTCCTCTCGTATTAATGCTTCAAGCCTCCCATGTGCGAGCGTGCACCGGTGGCGTCATGCGCCGCGCGCAGCCAGCCCCGAGATTTAGTGGCTCTTTCGGATGTCTGGGAGGTGTCGGTCTCTTCCCCCTTCTACTCGCAGCGCGTCGCCCCCGTCCTTCTCCTTCCATCAGCTCGCGTTTCTGAGAGGCGGACCTGCTTATGAAGCTGTACCAGTGACAAAGTGTCAGCCTGGTGTTTTCCATTTAAGACTACATTGTTATGCTCGAGCTGGCTAGAGGCTGTCACTCAGGAGAGGAGGAATAACACAGTGGAAACTGACATAAACTCCCCGCGGAGTTAAATACAAAATGATGTCTTACGGAGCCAAGTTGAATATTACACTGAGCGATCGGCCGCTCGCCAGCAGATGAGAGTTGCAGGGTACCTCAATGGCTGCTTTCTTTTCCTCCTGTTTCTGCTTCATCTTCCAATTTACCTTGCTGAACTTGCAATAAGTCGGCGTATCAGGATACTATGTGTGTGTGTGTGAAGATTTTTTTTTGAAACACATCAAACTTGCTGTGATTTTTGCGTTCTACAATACAATTGTTTTCCTTGCCAGCAAAAAGAATCTGAAGGTTCTACAACAAAACCTTTATTTTGTCTGGTGTAGCTGCTGTCCAAACGTTTAGCCGTGCTCTCAGATTCTTTAAGGTAAAAGGAATCGGCCCTCTGATTGGTTTATTCAACAGTACACATGAATAATTGAAAGAATAATTGCAGCCCTTTGAACCGTGGGTCGGATTTATACCAGATTTAGCTCAAACTATTTGTCGGTAAAATGGCCAATGTGGATTTGGACACACCCAAACGCACGAGTGCCTTAGACTTAGACCGTTAAATTAGTGTCTCCTCGCTGAAGGAGGCAGCTCCAGCTCGGGTCCCTTTTAGGACCGCACCCCCCCCTGAAATTTCACAAGGACACAGTGAGACCTCTCTCTCTCTCTCTCTCCTTCTCGACAGCCTGTTGACATACAACTCCGAGTGGCGGTAATTTTACACCAGCATCAATTTAGCTCCTGCTAACATTAATTGCTTCACTGCAATGAACCTTGGTAAAATAAATGACTTCTATCTTTTGGCCTGGTGAATTTCACTTCCTTTTATCATGTGATGTGAAAAAAACAAAGAACCGGTCTGACACTGCGTGTGCCTTTTTCCATCTCTCACAGTCGGTGCTGCCTTCAGATTTGTCGGGGAGAAAAGAGGAGTTTTTTCACTGTTTGTGGCGTAATGAGCATCGCCCCCCCCCTTCCACAGCTCTGCCTTGTCCTTGCACTTACCCCTGGGTGCAGTTGGCGTGGCAGGGATGACATTCGTTGTTGACTTCGGCGTACTTGAAGATGAAACTGTTGGCACCTTGCAGGCCATCGGGACATTTCTCCACGCAGTTCGGACCATCCTTGAAATGGAGGCATTTCACGCAATGCTCGGGGCCCTGTGGGCAGCGGAGAGGGAGCGTGTTTCTCTTTGGCCGTATATTCCTGATTTGGAAAACAAGCTGCCTTTTTCTTTTTTTTTTGGACTCGCACATAACAGCACAATCCCAGCAGTCAAGTTAAAGGAAATCAGTTCTTTTGAGAATAAAAAGGCTGTTTTGCAGTTTGCCACAAGGGCCAGTCACAGCCACTTGTCTCCAATGAAGCACAATTATCCTAAAGTTGTGATTTTCTCCTGACTGCAGGGTGTACTGCCACAAAACATGTATTTTTTGCACAAGGGTCAATTAGGATCATTAAATCCACCTCACTTTGGACAACTCTGTCCCACAGAACACTACGAAAACAGCTTTTAACATCGAGCACCTGCACCGAACAACCTTTTCAGAGAATACAGTGAAAGTAAACGACATCACAAGGTTTTGTAAAGAGCACAAATCAGCAGCGACAAAGATTTAAGCGCGTGGAGTCTTTTGTTGCCTCATTTGACAAGGAAAAAAACCCCTGATTGATGGCTTTATTTGGACATAAACTCGCTGCCAAGTGTTTGGTTACTTTTCACAGATAAAACTGTTGTATTTATATTTTGTGAAGCGCTGACAGCTTGAGAGGGAACGGGAGATAACAAAAGACAGAAGGTGAAAGTGGTGAGAAAGATATGAAAAACGTGAAAAAACAAAGTAGTGCTGGGCAATAAGGAAGGTTAAAGAGAGAGAATGGACACAGAGACAGAGCAGCGCAGAGACGGTGAGCGGGAGCGTGAAAGAAAGGGAGAGCGAGAGGGAAGGAGAGAGAGAGAGAGAGAGAGAGAGAGAGGGAAGAGGGACGAGAGGGAGGGAGCAGACGATACGCATAAAGCAGTGTGAGCGGAGCAGGCAGATAATAACCATCGCTCACAGCACACACAATGACCATAACAATCCGCCGAGAACAGGATTTATGGAGCTAATATAGGCGAGGGAGGGAGCAGGGGAGGACAGGAAGAGAGGTGAAAAGCTCTCCCAGAAGGGCTGCGTAACAAGCTGCTCACACACACACCAACACAGAAGGTGGGAATCAAATCAACAACTATACTTTTGAGGATTTCCTGGAAAGGTATTGTTTTTTTTTTTATCAATATAAATAGAGAGGAAACATCATCTTAGATTTTGAATAGATCACAGGACGGCTGAAGGTGCCTTTCTATGGTTATCAAGGCCGCTCAGCGTTAAAGTGATGCCTTTCTGTTAATACAGAGGACTGGAGAGGAGGTTTCTACTTCGTCCATGACCCCTTCAGCTATGAGCTGCAAGTCACGAGTGATCGTTTCACAAAACTTGCATTATGAAACCATCAACAGTGAGTTGAATGCCAGTGGCAGTTTAGAGGTAATTAAAAAAGGTTGCGTGTGATTTCTGAGATCATCCAATGAACTCAGGAGTCTCTGCATGAACAGCACAGATTTTATACACACAGACCAACAAATACAGCATGAATGACAAACACATGAAGGGGAGGAACACACGCACACGCACACGCACACGCATGCACATGCACACACGCGCGCGCGCGCACACACACACACACACACACACACACACACACACACACACACACACACACACACACACGTGATAAGACTAAGAATTTAGTGAACTGTGCTCATACAAACAGAGTGTGCGTGCCTGCATGCATGTGTATGAGTGTGTATGTGTGTTGAGTTTGAGGTCCCTACTCATCTCATTCTGAGATTTTCACAAATTCAAAGGTCATAGTTATGGTATCAATTTTACAAGTAATAATTGTGGTTAAGGTCAATAAGTCTACATTAAAGGGATGCAAGTCAATGCAAAGTCCTCTGAAGTGATTGAACTTCAGCTCTTTGAATGCGTGTGTGTGTGTGTGGGGGGGGTTCATCCTAACACGTCGGCGT
Source organism: Malacoctenus tetranemus (assembly GCA_032274765.1). NCBI lineage: Eukaryota > Metazoa > Chordata > Actinopteri > Blenniiformes > Labrisomidae > Malacoctenus > Malacoctenus tetranemus. The sequence continues at coordinate 8,003,511 of JAUESF010000022.1, read as the reverse complement.
GTGCTCTGTAAAGCCGCTGCATGTGTGAGCGTGTACTCACCCCGGTATAATTATGTAAATTGAAAGTCTCCCTGCTCTCGCTGGCTTTAGCGTTGAGCCTGGCACTTTGCTTTTATGAGTGTCTTCCCACCCGTGGCTGTTCGTGTGTGCGTGTACAATAGTCCCATCACATCAGCGCACTAAATTATGAGATGGAGCAAGCAAACAGTGTTTGGTCCAGCAGGACGGAGGGGCGACCAGCGCGCCCACCAAAGCACCCTGCTGTATACTTAAAGCTCCCCGCATGCACGCCTCACACTAAGTAATGTGTGTTGGATATTGCTGAGTGTGTGTATGTGTGTGTGCACTCAAAAAGGTTTGGAAAAAAAATGGATTTTTGTCAATATTTTTCAAATTAAGCATATTAAGGACAACATAGTTACTGCTGCTGAACACATTTGATGATTAACAAGAGTATAAAGCAGCAAACAGGAGACTGACTTCACTGTTTGTGGCCAAAAAACAAGAATTTGTAAGCATCAGTGTCTGTTTATAAAGACGGTCCTCTGAGTGAGCTGATTGAGGACTCCAGCTCCACCATCATCACCGATATTGGCCATCACAGCGGCTGGATTCATGCATATTGTCACGCCTCCGACGCGTCTCCACAGAGGGCACGCGGCCTATCAAGCCACTGTGTGTAAGCTGTAATGTAATTGCTGTGGGCTCTGTGGCAATAACATGATTGCTGTAATCCATTTGGATGCCTGTGCTGCACATGTGACATCCATACAAGGTCCAACAGGTTATCCTGAGGCATCTCCATTAATGCACCGCTTGACAAGTCACATGCGTGTGCACCCCCCCGCCTCCTGAACAAGCATTCATGTTTAACACACTCGCTTGCGCCTCAACACTGTAACGTGCGCTATTACGCAACATTTTTATGATGACAGGGTGGAGCTGATGGAAAATAACTTTATTCAGATCTCAAAGTATTGAAGAAAGCTTGATATTTTTACCTCCACTCTGTGGAAACACACTTGTGGGTGCGTGTTGTCTCTTTAACTGTCTGATCTCTTTATTCAGGTTGAGGCAGCCTCCTGTACAGCAGCCACAGCCCCATCCAGGATGGTCAAGTATCAACCAGCAGGCCAACACAATCAAACAACACATCTCTGCCAGTTCAACAAACAGATCCAACAAAAAAAAACAACAACCGTGGACGCGCTAACTCTGGCCTTTGCTTCCCAAAGCTTGAACACCCACACAGAAGGGTGGTGGTAGACGAGGGGTGGGGGGGTAGTTCCACATTTCCCGTCTCTATTGGGAAAAGCGTCTGACAGGGTGTGATGGGACACAAAAGACAGTACACGGCCCCTCTGGCTTGCATCTGTCGCAAATCATTCCTCTCTATCAAACAGCCAGATAAGATTTTAAGAGAAAGCGCAGGGTCAGGGGCCTCATGTGGCTGTCGGTGCAGCGTTCACGAGAGGCGAACGGAAATGAAGGTCAGCTTCTTTTTTTCTGGCTTCTTCTTTTTTTGATACAGCTGCTACCAAACAGCTTTTGGAACGCTGCTATACTTTGATTTAAAAAAAGCGATGAGGTTGCTCGGGAAGAGAGTTACCTTGCTTGTAGTGAACAATCAGTTATAGATTTTCCTGAAGGAAGAGTCCATCGGCCTGAAAACTGATTCTCGTGTTTCCTGCTTTTGAGGGAGTGAAACTAAGAGTTTTATCTGAATTGATGTGCTTTGTAAGACAGACCAATATACACGGAGTGTTTGCAGATCTGCAGAAATTTAACATACATACAAAACAATCAGTTTCATCTCTGAGCCACAACATGAGAGACGCGATCAATGGCCAAGCTGAATGGAGCACTTTGACTGTTGGGTCAGTAATTAATCATCGTCTGAGACGACCACAGGGACTGTCTGCTGCTCTGTCATTTGGTTTGTGGTCAGTGGAGCAACGCTTGAGCCTTCGAGCGTGGGCCTGACACAGAAAACAAATAAATTGACCCTTCACAGCTTCATCTGTTTTTACTGCTGCTGGATGAAATTATTGGTCTCGATTTAAAACTTAGCAATCGGATTTGCTGGAAATGAACCAGAAAAATCAGAACTAGACTCGTCCTCTACATACAATTATATGTGTGATCATTTCATCTGATCTTGATGCAAGTCAAAGCTGAGGACTTGTGCACTGCTGATCTTGAATGTGCACCAGGTCCCTATTACCCTCGGCTGGGTAAAGCAGATAAAACATAAAGATGAATGGATTGATTGCTGTCTCAGTGTCTGGCTGCTGTGCTGTGACTCTGCACTGAGCAGCTAAAAGCAAAGATGAAGTCATCAAACAGCCTCTTTCTCCATCTATATTAAAAACAACAACAACTAAAAAAAGCCCCAGTGTGAAATGAATGTGCCAGTCGGCCTGAATGCTGCCGTCTCTGGTGTGAGCTTACCGGGCCGTGGCAGGTCAAAGACTCATCGTCAGCTCGCTCACACTGGGCGTCACACTCCACACACACTGAGCCGTTGGCATACTCTCGGATGTCCCTGAGAGAGATGATGGAAAGGGACCAGGGGGAGGGGAGGAGGAGGGGGAGGGGGGGGCGATGGGTGAGGAGCAGAAAAGGGAAAACAGGCATGAGAGACAAGTGGAGGAGCAAGACGTTATTTGTCACTTAGAAAAAAAGTGGTTTATATGTCAGAGAATAGACACAGCGACGCTTGCTTTGCTTAGAGGCTTGTGGCCTTCTCAATGAAACACACTCTTACAGTTGTTCAACCTGTGTTACATTTTTACTTCATTTAAATCTGCACCATCTAAAGCAACAATGTTAACAGACAAGCAAGAAAGTTTCCTTGTGAGAAAACATGGGTGGCATCATGCTTCATCTGATATTCTGGTCTAATCAAACTTCACAAGGGTGATGTCATTTATTGTTTGATATAATTTAATGAAAGATTTCAACCTGAAATTGTTTTCATTGATTTAAATTTGATGTCTCTGGAAATTAGTTGTGTGTACATTGGTGTTGCACAAGAAAATACCGCATTTATTACAACTTACATGAATTTTTACTGTTTTTACTGTTTTACATCTCTCAGCCCCCCAACAAAGTCCCATTGCCAGTCCGATATAACAATACTCTCCTTCTCCACTGCATTTACATAAATGTGCATTAATTTAGGTATTAATGAACATCTGTTAACCTTGTTTCTGGTGGGACTTCTTAACCTACATGTATGTTTGAGGAGGTTTAACGCTGGTGCCATATTGCTCCTTAATTCCAGAACATCCAAATGTGAGTGGACCATCAAGAACTGAGTACAGAAAAATGAAAACAGTTGCTGGTGGTCTTTTGAATTTCTACCAGGTACTAAAAACACTTAAAGCGTTACTCGATGTTGTTATCTTGGGAAAGTTTTCCTCAAGAGGCAGTGAGGTCCAAGTGACTGTACAGCAAGTTCACTATCAGCAAGACTGGTAAAAATAGAGAGATATGAGCAGTAGGCGGATAACTGAATGTCAACATTTGTAGCCATGGCCCAAACACGTGCACACAAACAAGGCTGGCCACAAAGCTGGTAGCTAATGAGCTAACTGTAACTCTGACACCATCACTCAGGGGGTCGACACAGTTGAAAGGTGCTGTACCTGCAAAGAGGTGCGACGTTTTCCGAAAAATCAATTAAATTAAGTGCTTTGTTATTCAATTCCTACAATCCCCTTATAACAGAGGAGCACCAGTGTGGCCCCAAGAAGTCATTAAATTTGACCACAGCGCGACTGAGCTGGCACTTTGCCTTTGTCACCACGGCTAAAGGAGAATGAATTTTGGGTCCTTTTCTGGTCAGGGAGGAAAAACATAATGTTCCCAGCAATAATAAAAAAAAAAGAAAACGCTGCTGTCCCAGTGGGAGCTAATTCAAATTAATATTAATTACGCTTCTTTTGGCCTTCATAAAACCTTCCAGGAGGCAAAATAAGGTAAGCCTTTGTCTGGCTGTGTGCTGGGAGAAAGAATAGAGGCTGTGGTGCAGCGAGGAGATATCGGTACTGCTGAGGACGTATAGGTGTCTGCTTTATGTGCTGCCTTGCTGAATTTCTGCTCGATAAAGAGCGACGGTAAAGCAACACGTTGACAGTGAAGGACATAACATCAGAGGAAATATTTGTAACAGTTTGAACTGATTTCTTGACAAACAGCAGCTCTGTCCATTCACACCAACAGGTAACAAATATTTTGGATCTTGCAAAAAGATTTGAATAAACGTGGGTTTTTCTTTGTTAGCTGACGGTGTGCAGACAGGGGCGATTCCATGGTTAACGTTTAACATGAGCCAAACAAGCAAATGCACTAAATTAATAAGACAAGAGAATATTTGAATGTTACATTGCAAGTATGGAGACTGCAAAACTCCAATGATGTGGGGGTTTGTGAGATGTGATGCTTTCTATTCAGTTTCTTGTGGAGACCAGAAGACTCCTGGAAATTTAACATGAAGTACAGCCACTTTTAAAGTACTTCAATTTGCACCAAATCACAAGGAAAATTTGAATGGCTCAAAAAGTACTTGAGAAAAAATTACTCAAAGAAACTCTAAAACTGCTTCAATTTGCAACGTCAAAAGAAAGAAATACCTCAGTTTACCTTCAAAGCTCGTCAATGGTTCAACTCGATTTCTTCAGCAAATAATTAGCAAAAAATTCATTCATTTTCTAAATTCATTTTTGGTTTGAGTATTTATTTTCTTCGGTAAAATGTTGTATGTATTTGCTCCCAAAAAATCCTTTGCTAGTTGGTTTTGTTCATCCTGTCTCCTAGTGAAACCAGTCCACACACTGTACCTGCACAATCCACATAAAAGTCAACCTGGTGTAATTATCAGATCGGCTATCTCGGAGCAAAGCTCTCCTAACAACCAGCAGGAGCACAATTTCTAGAATGAGCCCGGGAACACAAAGCGCTGTGACGGTCGGGGGTGAGAGCTGCGTCTACCGAGTCTGTGATTGGGCGGATGCAGTGTTGGGCGTGCTGACGTGCAGGTGGACAGGTAGGCAGGGCGTGGCCCCGTGCGCAAGCAGTGACTGTGACACGCAGTGACACGCCTAGCCCCCCTGCCCTAAGAGCGCCTCCTCGCGGTCCTCCTCCTCCTCCTCCTTCCTCTCCAGCACATCCACCTGAAATTCTGTGATTAACCGAGTGCCCCGAACTCCAAAACATCACTCCAGCTGTTCTCTGAGGGGAGAAACAAATCTAAAATGTAATTAATAAAACTCCCCGGGGGGAGCAGATCTTGTCACCTCTTCCTTTCAGTGTCGAGGGGCCCCCTGCTGGTCTGACACGCTGCAGGAATGCCTTTCAAACCAAGAGTCAACACCAATTCTTGGTTGTTTCTTTCACCCCCTGGCTCTAACTATCAGCCCCAGTAAACACAAAAAAAGCATCGCTCAAGTTGAGAAATGAAGAGCCTCCGGGCGCTTCTGGAAACTTTTGATGAGAAAAATGATGTAGCAGCTCTTTAACCACCGAGGACTCTCTTTATTTTCTTATGCATACCTGAATAGAAGGAGTTGTTTCATGGTTACGTCCTTGTACTTAAACCAATAACAAGATGCATTCTTCTGCCGTATCAGGTCAGATTTACATCAAGCAAAGTTGGAATAAGTTCACGGTTTGGTGTTTTTACAGTCCAAAACAAATGGAGTGAAACTTTGCTCCTCCTGTTCAAACACAGTTAATTTATTGGTGTGAACACACACTGTTGTCATGATGAGTGTGAGTCTCACCGTGTTTCTGTGATTAAAATGAAACTGCATGATTTTTGCCAACAGGACTCAGTCGCGTTTCGCCCGAGTTTCACCTCACGCCGAAACTTGCAAAGCAAAAGTAACTTAATCAACATAAAGCGAGACTGACGTTGGTGAAACTGATTAGGTCAGAACAACAAAAGGGAGCTCTGCTCCAGGAAGCCTGCCTGGGCTTTAGTACCACATGCTTTCCCTGAGGGATGGAGGTCCGAATAATCCTTCTGTGCGCATTGATGCCTCACATATTGAGTCTGCGGTGAGAGAAGAAAAAGAAACAAACACTTTTTGATTTTGTTTGTACGTCCGTGTGTCTGCTAGCAACACAGGACTGCGGTGGACAGTAGGAATAGATCTTAGTCACCCAGAACAGAGACCTGCTCTTTCTTTTTCCAATTGCATTTTTTTTCTATTTGCAACCTAATATGTCTTCGAGATTGCGGACTCCTTCCAGCCATTGTGTGTCCAACCTATATTGGGATCATAAAACCTGGAATAAAGTTTCTGTGTTTTCCTTGCATGTCTTTTCTCTGCTACCATACTTCCATTTGTATCTCGGCTTTATGTGAAGAAATCAGATTTTTTCACGACTCATCTTCTGTCCAAGTTGAAGAATAACTACAAGAACACTAACGATTAGTTTCTTTCAATCGATGGCTCATCTGCAGCTCCTCGATGTTACTTGTAACTTAGAATGCTGCTCCACCTTTGAACCAGGCAGCTCATCAACGTCTCTGCTGCTGCTCCTTGGACTCCTCCTGCAGCAGTAAGTCTATTGGAGGGGTCGACTGTCTCCGAGTGGAGGTGGCCGTGCATGACTCACCCTTCGTAGAGGTTGCAGGTATCCACGCAGGTTCGCCCACGGCTGAAGAAGCGGCAGGACAAGCACTGGTCCGAGCCAGGACCCCAACACCCCGAGTCCGAGCACAGCGGGTCACACACCATGCGATCCTTAGCTGCTCGCACACACAGACACACACAGGATAGGAGGCAAAGGCTTAGGATCATGTACATGCAATTGATGATTAAATGCTATCACAGAGAATGACAAAATTCCCCGAAACTTCATTTTGAGAATGATCCGATCTAAACTCGATCCATACAGGAAGAAAAGACACATGGTGAGATATAATGTGATTTGCGAGGGCTGAGTTCTTTGCATCCTCCACCTCCACAGCGCAGCTGTTCCCTCACAGCGGCCTGCGGTTTTTGTCTTTTCTCAACAATAGCGGCTGTAATTGCGCAAAATAGGTGTGTGGCTGAAGGATGGAGCCATTTTTCTTCAGAAAACCAGGAGCTGTCACGCAAAATACACAAACACACATAACAAATACGCCCTCCGAAAAAGAGCGACCCGGTTCAACCCGCTGAAACACTCGCCGCGAGTTGATTTTTTTTGAACATCACATTAATTAACTCGGTTCAAACGAGGACTGAGGTGGCGGCTTCAGTGCGAGTGGCGCTATCTCTGCAGCGCTGGCTGATGTGGTGGGGCTGTGCACTTGGCAGTGAAGGGAGCTGTTCTAAAAAAAACCAAACAAAACAAAAAACTGCTGATCAAACGTTGACAAATCACCAGCGAGACCCACAATGCACCTTGATTTAACTTGTTGATGTAAGTTCCAATCACAGAAAAATAGAATACAGACACAGGAAGAAAACTTTTGCGTTCATCTGCTGGATTTAATGTAGAAAAAACACTGATTTTCTGCTTTTTTCTGTTCAGTTCTTATTGTTGAAACACCAAAGGGGTCTATTAGACATCAGGGTTTTCTATAGGCTTTAACAAAGCTTCACTGGCTTACAAAACACACTTTCCCGGCTGCACATGAATGGTTAAAAAAACAGTATTGGCTGTTTTAGTGACCGTCTATAGCTGCAATAAAAGCAGCCTTTGATTCAGAATGATACGAGTGCAGAAAAAGTAGGTTTGATTTACTTTGCATTGCATTTTGTTTAAAAAGGAGCGAAAGAAAAAGAAAAAAGCGCCTTTCTGTCATTTCATTCCAAGCGAGCAATCTGTATTCTGCGCTCTCCATTTCTGCCTCACTGTTTTTCATATTGGAGCAAATGATCAGGCTATTACATCTGCTCCGTAATGGCCTGGATCTCTTATCTCTTTCTCTCCCTCTCTTTTGTCTTCCCCCCCGAGGACGAGGCTCCACAAAGGTTGCTACATTTGAGGCCATTACAGTGTTAAAATGAGAGTGTTGAAGTAACATGGCGACAGCCCTGCGCATACACCGAGAACCTTCATCATCCCATCTGCATCTGCCGTGATTTTCCCCCTCCTGTCGGCAGACGTTTAAAATAAACTCCTCTTCCTCCTCTTCTTTTCAGCTGTGAACACGACTATAAAGGGGCCCCTGCTGTTCTCAGCATCCTGGCCACGTGTAGGCCAGGGGCGATGCCTCGCTTCTAACCGGAGCCATGTTCAGAATGCTTAAAAAAAAAAAAAATTTCAGATGTCAATATGCAGACATGAAGAAACGGAAATCAAGTGCTTCTGTTTGAGGGCGGAGAATAAAAGCTTTGTCTCTCACAGGAGACAAAAGCACCTCTGTTGAGCTTCCAGCGCCAAAGGTAGACTGGCCGGGCGGAGGGACGCCTGGAGCAGAGGGAGGGCGGCGGCGTGGCTTTTAATTTATGCGAGGAGATCAGAAACGGAACAAATTCAGATGTTGTTGGAAGCCCTGACAGGGTCCGTTTGGTCCCCTGGGGCTCAAAGAAAATGGGCTGCGACGGTGAATACGTTAGGAGAGGGGGGAAAGAACAAGAGAGAGAGACACAGACAGAAAGAGAGTATTGAAATGATACATTTACCACCAACTTGCTGAAGAAACTCTGCCTGTGGTTCTCTATGGAGCAGGGGGGGCTTAACTGCACCCCTCACCTCTCATCTCTCTTATCAATGGGATCATTGAAAGCAAAGCAGAGAAGCCACTGAAAAGGCTAAACAGGATGGAGGGCCAGCTGGGGAGGCATAAAACAACTAAACAAGTATGGCTCCTAGAAAAGTGCAAGTGTTTAAAATTTTATACGCCTCGGCGAAATTTACACTGCACCTACGAATGGCATCACCGTGGCCACCACTGATTGGAGCAAATGCGTCCAGGTGAGCACCGGCAGTGAAACAACTTCACTTTTCAGCAACGATCCAGCAGAAAACTGCGGAGATGTGAGAGTGACTCAAACTGTGTCACTGCACCGCTCAATCAAACATAAATACATTTTGGTCAGTTGTTCAGCAGTGAAAAAAAACAACAACGCATGCCCACGTTGCATCGAAGGACAGAGTGGACTTTTCTATTCCACTGCAACTGCAGGGAGGTTCATAGAACAGTGGGAGCTGAGGCGCTGTCCTCCTCCTCTGTCTTTGCTGCCCTGTAACGGCGTGGTGCCTGCCCTTTAACAGCCCCTGTGAGGTTCAGTCAGGTGTGCACACACACACACACGCACTATGCAGAACCATGTCAAGGATGTGACTCTTGAATCTCACCCAAAGTCTTCAAAGTCTCCAAAGTGTGTGTGTGTGTGTGTGTGTGTGTGTGTGTGTGTGTGTGTGTGTGTGTGTGTGTGTGTGT
>JAUESF010000022.1:7974706-7989469 GCA_032274765.1 Malacoctenus tetranemus | reverse complement strand
ACACACACACACACACACACACACACACACACACACACACACACACACACACACACACACAAACACACACACACAGAGCGAGTCCTGCAGTCTGCTGAGCTGTGACTTTCTTTTGTCTCCTTCCAAATGCCACGGCAGATTTTTAGAGCACTTTTGCAAAAACCACTAAAATGTAAAAGGATAAATAATTACATTCTATCAGTCGGGTTAAAACAGCTCAGCTGTCTACTTAAATGTCAAAACAAAACCATTGCAGGACGTTTGATGCTGCACAGTGTTCTCTGGCAGCAGTAGCTGCACTTGGCAGGGATCAAAAGCACAGCGATTAGCCATAAAAGCAGAGCAAAGAATTTCACTATTAATTTACACATAGAATCATTTCAATGTACATCTCGAGCTGAGTGGATGGAAGGGATGCATGCAAAGAGCAGTTAGGAAGGATGTTGTTCTTTCCAGTCTAGTTTAAATGTCTGACAATAAAGTTTCATTGCAGATTATCGCCTCTGTCTTACTTTTATGTCAGCATGTGATTGCCAATATAGATCAAATGTGTATACATGCCAACTATTTCTATAAAGATTTGAAAACTACTGTGTTACACCATCCATACACAGGGTTTAAACCCCACAGAGTACTTTGTCTATGAGTACGTCAGTAAAAATAGGGATCGATCAATCAAATTTCCTGAGCTATAAGAGGGATGTGAACCGATGTGACGATGTAATTACTGCAAAGCAATTTCCTCATCAGGTACCTGTACAGCAACCTTCCTCCAATTGTTGCCAGGTTGGAGAAAACACTCAAATCCGTCATGTTGTCAGGCCACGACTGGATGTTAAGAAAGCCTAAAAGGAGACACAGACACACACAACACTTAAGTACACAGGTTACACTGTGTCACCGGCAGTGGCGGACTGGAATCACCTGTCTGTCACGTTGTCTGTTTCACACGGTGACAGGTATGAAATGAAAGGGAGACAATTGGGGAGAATCCAGCAGCACGGTGAGCCCCCCCCCCTCCCCACCTGAGTCCCAGAGCAGCTGGGCTCCACTAAACCAGTCACCAAAAAAAATAAATAAACCAACTGTTCCAGGCAGCACTGCTCCTCAGAGAAGTGTGGTGGCAGTGATGACAAGAGTAAAGTCAGACATATCAATATTTTTGCATTTCCTTTATCTGGCTCTCCACCGCTGAATCATTTAGGAGATTAAATGAAAAGCTGAGAGGATGTCTGTGGCTCATTTAGAATTTTCAATAATGGATTCACACCAATTAAATATTTAGGTGAGGAACAGTAGGGGAGAGCAATCCCCACTCCGGCACCAGAGGACAAACAAAACAGCTGGGTGAGGCGACGAGACCAAGGGAAGATCCACAGAGGGAGGAAGAGGAGAGGAGGAGGAAGGAAAGGGGGGAGAAGGTGGAGAAATCCAGACAAATAAGGACGAATCTTAAAAGTGAGAAAACACAAAAATCCTTAAGGCAAATAAAGAAAACACAGACTGCTGTTGAAATACCTTCTCTGACAAAGGAAAAGGAAAAAAAGGAGGGGGGGGTGTCGGTGGGTAGTGATAAAACCTTGTGGGAGTGACGGGCAGTACGATGTATTCTCCAATCAATGAACAGTATCTGGCTTCATTATAACAAACTGTGTGATTTCCTCCCGCAGGATGCATGTTCGTGTTTATAAGCAGCAGTAGTGGTGGTGGTGTGTGTGGGGTGGGGTGGGGTGGGGGGCAGTGTTGCAGAGGGAAGGTGGCTGCCATTGGCTCCGGGACAAGAGAGCAATAACCTTCGACAGCACCTTTATCACTTTGTGGCCATCATTTTGTTTGTTCTGTCAGCCCCAGCTGAGCGGCAGCAAGGCCTGAATGAAGGCTTATTAGGGCCGTCTGATGAGACAACGGCCACGAGAAGTCCGGTAATTGAGAGAGATCCTCCGGTGGGGGGTCGTCCGAATGGACACGGGCGGAATTTCATTATTTTCTTTGAGCGATTCTTATACATGACCACAGTCGTTGCAACAATGCAGGTTCAACTCTTGGATTTTTTCATCCGACTCACCACTTTAAGCAAATTAGTGTCGATGAATTTCTCCAGATTTTATGCAACTTCATGCAGCCTTTTTAAACCCCAGAACGATTTTAGGAAATTTGTAGTTACTCCTTATTTGCTGAAACAAGTGGATGAGCAAGGAAGGTTTGATGGGTTAAATGAACCGCTGCCAATATGATGATATATCACAGTAATCGTTTTCATATGAAGCAGTGGAGTTAATGGGGAAAAAACAACCAAAAAACAAGCCCTAAATAAACTGCTGGGAAATGATTGCTTGTGAGAGCTAATTTGCACTTTTGGTATTTCCGCATCTTGCCTCTCATGGCGAGGCTTTTATGATGCCGTGAGGGCCTCTTCACCCAGGAGCGGCAGTGCTATGGAATCGTTAGGGTTGTACTCGTCGACACTAATTGTCTTAATGACAAAACCTGCAGTGCTGAGACACCTCGCAGCTCCGCCATGGTGCTCCTTCAGAGAGGCGGGAGTGCTCTCTAATCAAGATAACAGCCGACAGCTTCCTGCAACACTTGCCGCGGCAAATGTGGCATTTGTGCTAACGGCGCGCATGCAAACACCTGTAGGAACAAGATTCATATGTGTGGATGGTGGGATCAGTGGAGAAAAAGGGAAACATAACGAAGCATTGTGATGATAATGATGATACTCTGACTCCCACCAGCTGTCACTCGAAACCTCAATCCAACAAGCCACAGCTGAGAAGACAAACACCTCTACTGTGTGACTAACGTCTATCATGTTGACCTCCAGTGGAAGAACCTACAACTGGTTTCCTCAAAGGTAGCTAGAAAATGGGACAGAGTCTGGCCACAGGGAGCCACTGCAGCCATACGAGGCAGCTTTGAACGGAGGGGCTGCAGCATCATCTGAAACCACGGTGACAAGCAGGCAGACAGGCGATTGTGCCGAAGGTGTCACAAGTCCCCCACGTTTGTACCTGCCGACCGGAGGCCGCGGTCGACAGAGGGGGGACTATCAGCAGCTGAGGAGCGGTGACGCAGTCCTCTGATCAGCAAACAAAGCTGCCCTGAAGGAGAGCTGAATGGGAGATGTGGGGGGAAAAAAATCCATGGGATTCTCCACGGCACCTGCGGCGTGCGGAGCATGGGAATGTAGGGCGGAGTGAGCCATTACGCTGAGACGCTTCATCCACCCACAGACAAAAGTCTCCATCCTTTCTCCACGGAAACGCGTTGCGACCATCGTCTGTGTGTCCGCTGCCACCACAGCGTGCGTTGCGTCGCTGCTGGAACGAACAAGAAGGGAGAACCGGAACCGGAGGAAATAGGGAGAGGAACCCAGCACGGCACCACCACACAACAAAGGAGTGCTGTGTGAAATCTTATCGTGCTTATAAACTGGGCTTTTGTGAGCTCCTAAACTACACTTAACAGTATATATAATACAAAGACTGCCACGGGGGCCGTAATAGCTGACTGTCGGCTTCTGTTAACTGCAAGATGTTACATCAAAGTTACAACCTATTCAACCCGAGGGGGGCACATGTAAGTGACTCACTTTCTTATGTAGAGATGCTTCAAAACTTACTAGCAAAACAAAAAAACTAAAAAAGCAACACAGAAATGATCGTAGGCAAGAACAGATAGTTGCACAACACAGACAATCGCAACAATATACTGAGAAACCCAAATGAATAGAATTAACAACAGTGCACGAATAGTACAATTGAGGCCCTGAGACATTGTGTTGAAATTGTCAAAATATGAGGAATATAGTAGCTTGCAAACATTGATTAAAGAATGTAACAATGACTTTTTTTCTCTCGCTCTTTTTATTGAACAGAAAACAGCAGCTTGAAATAAAGCGAATAAAAACCTGTCTTACTTCCACACGTGGACGAGCGGGTGGAGACGAGGAGCTGAACCCAGCTGAACAGTGAGCTGTTTACAGTACATGTAATGTACGTCTCACCTCTGGGTCACTTGGCTTGCTGTCTGAATTCATCACATGAGGGTGGCAGCAGGGCGGGCTCTCAGTGTTTACAGCTTAGTGGCACAGCGAGGGCCTTTGACCCCGAGAAGAAACCCCAACTTTGTCTTTAGAGTTTGCTGCCTTTGCCTCCTTTTTCACCTGGAAATGAGCAATTTGTGCAGGAATAGCCAAGTGGAAAAAAAAAAACCCAGCAGCGGCCGCAGCTCCTCTGAGAGCCACATCAGTAGCACCCCAGTGCCCGCAGCGAATTACACTGTGGAACCACTTAGCAAAGGGGGCCATGAGCTCACAAGCAAAGGTTAAGAGTGCGTAAGCTGTGATGATTACATTCAGAGTCACAACACTGACAAACCCATTTATGCTAAATGGTGAGCATTGCTCGCCCACTCTCTGGGTGACGCCTGACCCGGTGAAACGTCTTTGAAGATCCCGAGCAGGAGAGGAGTCAGTGAGAGGCAGCGAGGAGGAAACGACCGGGAGGCTGAGGGATGGGAGTGCTGGTGTGGCCGACGAGCGCTGTCTGCCCACACACCTCATTTGAAAGCCGGAGCAACGCTCGGCGTGACCCGGAGGTCACGGAGGCAGGCGGGCTGCTCCTGTCAGAAGGAGCGTTCTGCTGACAGCTCGGAGAGATGACAAGCTCAGCTGACACACGTGTCGGACTACATGGCCACCGGTTTACGCCCCATCACCTGCTCTCCAACCGCCACCAGCAACCGAGGGAGAGGAAGCCAAAGCACCCCCCGGGCTTCATCTGGTCTGCTTAAAATCAATGCAGTCAATATCAGTCCTACGTGTTTAGAGCTTCAGCAGCAACACATAACTGCTACTGAAACAAGAATTGCATATATTTTGAGTTAACACTGAGATGAAAATGTGATCTGCTCATAATGACGCTCCGATCTGTTTCAGGAAGAGCTCGAGCTCCAGTGTTAATTCATTAAAAAGAGCCATTTTTAAAAACACCTTGATAATATCACTCGAAACAACAAACATTTGTCCAATAATTCTTGTTCAGTACCAGCACGTGGGATGTGTAAATTGCATGACACCATCTTGCTCCATCTGATAGATGTAAAGGTCCAAATCAAGAACTGTCAAATAACAGTGTGAAGAAGCAAGCGGCCACCGAAGCAAATTAACTTTTAAGTATCACTTTACGTCCAGGCAATATGAAAATATCTTAAGTACCATTTTATTACCTTTTAGGAACGTTCCTGGACGTTTGTGTTAATTATCATAAAAACAAAAAAACAGACTTGTTTTTTAGATGCTGCAAGTTATCAAAAACTGTTCAATGAGTATTATTTTCTTGTGTATTTATTCAATGTTTCATTGAAAAATGTCTGATGAAACCGTTCCTTTGTGTACAGATATGTGATTAATTGTAATCACCCAATCAAAAAGCCACAAATTATTTGGAGTAATTATGATGACGGAGTCCCACCACCACTTTCACGCTATGCCAACTCAAAGACAAACCCACTCCTTTTCTGTTGTTATTTTTTTCTACAGTTAAATATACAAATTGATCCTCCACAGAATGTAACCACCTGTCACTGCTGTGGTCAGCTGCTGCTTTGCATTCTGTAAACCTCCGGCCGGCCGGAGCTCCTTCCTCTGTGGAGAGCGGCGCTCGCAGTCCCATGCAGATAATGCAGACAGATGTGGCGGAGCTGCAGACGCACAGGGCTGCATAACGAGCCGGTAGGAAAACTGCGAGCGCACCACTGCATTTATCCTGACACCTAATTGTGCACATTTATCACCCCCTTAGATTACATTTAAAGAGTCATTACCATCAATTATGACACCATTTGCTTGCTATCTATTATAGGATGAGTCAAATATTGCACATAATGTGCACTTACAGTAAGTGCAGACTGTAGTTATGCTTTTCTTTTTGTTTTTTTTCCAACCAAGATGCAAGAGAACAGAAAGTACTGTTTCTCCAGCGTCTCTTCTTCATAACGAAAGATAAATCACCAGAACTATTCCAACAGTGGGATCTTTGTCAGAAGTGTCATCAGACACAACGCCGTCTCTTCCGGACGGTATTGTCAAACGTCGGGCTCGGAGAGATGAGAGCGCGCACGTGGCTTAAAAGTGGCGGTAGCATGGGGGAGCTGGAGGATTAACGATGCGCACCACATGTTGGGGGATCTTTTCTTCATGGTGCGTGAAGGGAGAGCTGGGACTGCGGGACTCAAGGCGAGGGACTCCCCGAGGGAGAGGCAACAGAGAGAAGGAGGAGGAGATTGAAAGACTCATACGATATTCATCTTATGCTGCAATGTCTGTCCTTGCAGTGGACAGTCCCAAGGGAAGGGGGGGGGGGGAGAAGTCGTCTTAAGCAAATACACACAGACACACAAAGGAAGAAAGACACTCTTACACGAGCGGCGTGGATGTTATGAAAGCCTGAGAGGCGAGTGGAAGTTAGGAGTGGAGTGTGATTATCGCTCCGTGTGCTCGCCGTGTTCGGAGCAGTGTGTTTGTCTTACCGGTGATCTCCCGAACGGTGCGGAACACGTTGAGCTTGTCTGGGTCCAAAGCCTCGATGTTGTGATAGACGTCTCTGTGGACGATGAGATCAGAGATGAGAACAAAAGATTGAAAAAAAAGAGGAGCAAATGTTCTGCTAATCACAGTGAAAAGGAAAAAAAGCAAAGAATCTGAAGAAGATAAAAAATCCTTAGGAACGTCTTTACAGGTGAGCCCTGAAGTTCAGGTGGATTTTTCTGCTTTGGTGAAGAAAATGAAACAAAACAAACACATCCAAGGAGACATTATATGAACATGTTCACTTCCTCTTCCATGATGACTTCCAAAACGCCGACACGTCACCTGTCTGCCAGGAAATCGCTTTCGCTCTTCCTAAACAATTTCTTCTTGATTTTATCTTCACACACCGAACGCTTATTCTGAGAGCATTTTTCAGGTGAACCCACTTATCTTTTGCCATCACTGAAACGGCTCCAATGTTGCGCTTTCATTCAACAGAGCAAACTGTATTTTTCACAGAATCTTTTATGTGGTAATTTTCATCTTCAGCAGTTTACAGTTGGGGAGGAGAGAAAGTGAATCAGAGAGGCCGTGTGTGGAGTCTTTTTGGATCTACGAGGGTTCATAACGAACGCAATTACCAGGGATGGAAACAAAGAACGGCGTGTATGAAAAAACCCACAATGTGGCAAGATGAAAGTCAGAAAAACTTTGCAATGATTTTTTTCTACCTGAGTGGTCTTACTTGTGTATCTCAGTGGCCATAGAGTCCTAAATTACCACAGTTGTTTTTCAGTTTTTACACCTTTTGATGTTCATCCAAAGTACATCTCCAGGGATGTAAAAAATGTTGCAATTTATCTAAAAGAAACAGTGTTTAACTAAGAAAACATAAAATGTATGCAAATCTTAGTTCCATTGATTTTTTTCCACTTCTCTACCTTCCTACAAGGAATATGAATTAAGAAGCAACATATTCAAATAAAAGATACACTCACAAGTCCATGAGTGCTTCTGAATGACTTTTTCCCCCCAGATTTAACGAGCTTGCAGTCGCTTTTCATTCCTCACCCTTTTATTCCAGTGATGAGAAACACCAGGTTGCCATTGATTTTGGTGCAGTTGACAAACTTGTCAATGTTCCAGGAGTCCACAGTTTGGGCCGCCTCCAGGCTGCCGGTGCCGATCCCATCGCACGCTGGACAACACGCAGCGAGACAGCACAGCTCACTTCATTAGCTTACAAACAAGTGTCGATTAAACAAAACTGCAAAAAACATGTTGATGTCATTGAGAGTACACCATGAAAAAGGCTATAAATTTAATGTGTGAGTTAATGTTATGTTTCTTGATAATTGCAAAATGTACAAAAAAGTAGACATCTAATCTTTGTCAATAAGTTCTCTATCACATTTCAAGAGAGTGAGAGAGAAATCAACCCTGTGTGTGTGTGTGTGTGCTTTACCTTTGGGGCAGATGTCAGTGCAAGGGATGCACATCTTAATCCGGTTCTCCTCCACCTCCATCTTGTTACTCGGACACGCTCTCACACAGGAGCTCTGGTCCACCACAAAGTTATCTGAGGAAACAACTCATGGTAAATGTCAAACGCAGGCAGCCGCGGCTTTGTCACACGGGAATGTACAGAACAACAAATGGCAGCGGAGTGCAGGAAGTCACTCCAAGAAAAATGGCAGGGAGTCAATTTGGTGCACTTTAGCAGAACAAGGCAGCGCTGGCTGCACATGGACGGGAACAGCAGATGACTTTCTCCTTTTTTTTTATTGTTACATTGCATTTGTCCCATATCGACCACAGACACCAAAAGTCCTAAAGCTGTTATAGTCGTTTGAAGTGATATTAGAACCTCAGACACTTTTGACAAGGTGCGATCTCATAGATCACCTTTAATATTAAAGTTCTTTAATAAATCACACCATCGAAAAAAATCACGAACAGTCATTAATCTACTTTTGTGAAGAAAAAAAATGGTTGGAAATGTCTTTTATTGACCTTCTAGTGTGTAATATAGCAGCTATATTTTCTACACTTGTGTGGAATTGACCATCTATGTGCATTTCCTGCCATTGTTTTGACCTCGCTGCAGTCCAGCCCACGCTGGAGGGAAACGAGGTCATATTCATAACTGTGAGGCGTTTGTAGCAGCGCACAACGGCCAAAGAAAAGACGGAATAACTACAGCAAATTGTGAAAATTAATGAAGCTGGGGAGGGGGGGGGTCTCCAGCAAGTCAATACAATGGGAAAAAATAGACAAATTAGCAGGCATTATTTGAGAAACGACCACAGAGAAAGAACAGAAGGAAATTTGTGCCGATCTTGAGCCCACTTTTTGAACTTCAGTCAGTCCTTCTTCCCCTCCTCTCTGCTCGTCGACCTTTCGCCCCGATTTTACCATCGGCCTACAGAGACAGGTTACAATCTGCTGTCGGGGAGCTGCTGACACGTTTTGCTATTTAGCAGGCGGACAACGGTGTAGGAACACAAGGACTAACAACACTGTGAGGGGAAAAGGTGACGTGTGGCGACGCAGGCCGAATCCTCCGTCCCCTTATCTATGAACTTTGCTACACCTGCTGACACAACCTCAGGCAACACGCAGGTATTCAGGAAGGGCTTTGAGAGACATGCGAGTGTGAGAGCCTGACCAACATTTCCACGTGGAGAATGGTGACCTGCTTGTTTAGCCGTCGATTTCCTACTTCAAAATTCCACCAAATATCTTCAATCTGTCGAAATAGCTCAGACAATTCAGGGGAACTCTTCTCCTTTACTGTTTCATGACTATGACTGGCAATCACGAAGTGAGAGAACGAGAAGTCATTGGTTTCTGTTTCTTCAACTGAGTGTTGGTATCTGTTGGATGAGGACCAAGATGAGGTTTCTTTTTTCAAAGTGACTGTCAAAAAGACGGAAAAACAGATAGAGAGGTGACTTCTGCAGTAAAGGAGATCCATAACTTGATTATAAAAAAAAGAGCAGTTCAAAGATGCCGAGTCTAAGATGTCTCTGCCCAGAGACACTTCAAAGTACGAGCAGATAAAACCTGTGTGTGCTTGAAAGCCGTGATGCGCAAAATTTGGTCAGGTAATCACCACATCTCGTCCCGGTGAGACATCTAAAAAAGAAATGTTTCAGAAATGAACTCAGCAGCTCTCACTTCTATCACAATCAGCAGCATAAAAAGCCACATTATCTTCTGGATGAAACGAGTTTCGCTCCCCGAAGAAGAGAAAGACGGACGTGGGTTCAGACCTTATGGAGCTATTTTAGCTCCGGCCTGTCCGAGTTCATGAAATTTTGAAACGTGGTCTTCACTTCACGAGGGAAAATAAAAGGGTGGATATGATGACTTATGCTGTTCTCATGCTGGCTTATGTGAAGAAGCACCAGGCAAAACTCTCCTTTGGTGTCTCAGATCTCAAGGCAATGACATTTGGTCCTCGTGAACATATCTACTGGTGGGCACCGATTTTTTAAATAAATGTCACAGATCAACTTCATGCGGAGCGATCTTGGGAATTTATTGCTGGCTTTAAAAGACGAGAACACGTGGATACATTTGTTCTACAGCACTTCCAACATAATGCCTTCCCCCTCACCCTGACCTTAACCAAATGTCAAATCACAACCCCGCCCGCTTAATTCTCAACCGTGACACCAACTCCTAACCTTTAAGCACTTTTTGTGGCTGTCCTCACTTTGTGAAGTGTCAAAAACTCAAGACTGGTTCGACACATGCAGGTTTAAATGGCTGCGCACACACAGACAACGCCACTAATGCTACTTATCTAGGTAAAACATACAACTAGCTGTATTTATATTAGCAGAGTTTGGCTTGAAAAATGATCTCGAGGCACAAATGAGAGCACGGAGCATCCTACAGAGGAAAATGCAATTGGAGCTCCCTCAGTGTGTAATTGCTGTTCGTGTTTCCGGCGCACTGTTGATTTGTTTGTAGAGGCAAAAAACACAAAGAAGTGCTCGCGTTTATCTGCCACGGTACGATGCAAATGAGGCATTTTACATAACTTCTGCTGCTGCTGCTGTTGCATGTGCGCCGCGTATACATGGACGAATGAAAACGTCTCCAGAATGCAAAAGAGAGCAGGTGGAAGCCAGAGAGTCAACATGTGTGGGCATGAGTGTCTGTGGATATCAGGTGGAGATCATCTGTAAACACTTTTCATACAGATCTGTTTTTCGTTGGCTTTTTTCTAATGGAAAGTTTTATGTCACAACTAATTAGCCACCGATGGATTCGATTCTAGTCTTCATGTCAGTTAGCAAGGATTGAGTGTTCTGGGAGTGTCATAATGTACAGAAAAAGGTGCAGGGTTTATTGTGGATTAAGGTGAAAGGTGGTGGTTTTAATGTAAGCTAATAATGGCAAATTATGAACTGGATGGATTAGAGGCGAGGTGCTTGATTCACTAAAACATGTGTGCATGCGTGAGTGCGTGTGCGCGCACGCGCACGTGTGTGTCTCTTCATCTCTCTTACGTGGACACTTCTTGACACAGAAGGCTCCGTAGGTGTACTTGGCCCTGGGGTTGTGCTCCAGCTGGAAGGTGGTGGGGCTGTAGACAAATGGCTGAGGGCACAGGGTCACACATGCCCCGCTGTCATTGAAGTTGGTGCAGGCCTGAAACGACACCAAAGAGTTTGACATTAATTGCTCGCTGTGCACACAAATCCGGCTCATGGCTCCTCTCCTGCACACATGATGCTGCAATAACAGGGGTTTTGGAAAGACAAAGGTGAGCGTGTAATTTGTGTACCCAGCAGATGATAGTGACGCTTGTACCAGATGATGATGATGATGATGATGATTAGAGGCTGCAATTATTCCCCTACATTTAGATTCACTGTACAGGATCTGGTTTGTCCCCTCAGTGCCTGCAGGTGATGTTACTCAGTGGTGCACACAAAATAATTATCTTGCGCCAAATTAAATTACCACTGGGACAAATGTACTTTGAGTCATCTTGCAGGTACACAAGCACTAGGTAAGTCAACTCAATGACTCCAAATCTTTTAAAACCAAAACTTTCTCTCTTTTTGGCAGAAAAAACACACATGCTCACAAAATATGAAATATTTACCCATTACCCACTTTGATTGTGATGTGGAGTTGTATGTCATCACTTTGTTAATGCTGACAATGTTTACTGACAGAACAACTTCAGTAGATTGATCAAATTCAGTAATTTATGAGTTAAAAGGAAGGTTGTAATGAAGCACAATGAAAACTTCTCACCATTCCTCATCTTGAAACAGTGATCCCACACAGGAGATATGTAGTGAACCATAGACTTTACGTGTACCTCATTACACACCCTAATGGCTTTGATAGGAGTCAATCAAGGTTTTGCTCGCTCTTCTGTAACGTGGCCCAAACAACTTCTGGATTGATTCGTTCTCATTTCTTACAAAAAAAACCCCAACAAATGACAGCCAGAGAGAAAAACAGAGCAGAGCGAAATGATGGAACTGCTTCATACCTGTACATGGAGTTGTCGCTGTAATTAGACTGATGTTTGACAAATGGAGCTTTGTTTCTGAGTTAGTGTGCAGAAAACAGGCAACACTGCTGTCAAGTGTGGAGAAAAACTTCAAAAATACGGTATGATTTTTTTCTCACACTTCTGAGTTCAATCAAGCAGCTATAAGAATCCAGACAAAAAAGGGTTTTCAAGGATCTTTTTCTTTCTGAAGTCAGCCAGCAGAGCTTCATTAATGATGGAGGCTAAGTTACGACGGCGAGGACAAGTTGATTATACAGGTAGATGAAAAAAAAAAAACCATGATGAAGCACATGACAAAGAGACCGCACGGAGGGTTTCCCTGCTGAAGTCTCTATTTAACAATGACGTTCACTCCAGGAGGATGGAAGAAATGAATTTGCTGTAATGAAAGTTGACACACCAGTGAATTCTCACATGCAAAAAATTCTGAATGAAACCGTTCTCAGAGAGATTCCACAGAGGCAATTTGAGAAAAAGTCAGGAAGTGAATGAGTTTGGTGTGTGAAAAACAGAAAGCAGAGTACAGAAATCAGTACTTGGAAGGTGTGTGTGTGTGTGTGTGTGTGTGTGTGTGTGTGTGTGTGTGCGTGTGTGTGCCTGTGTGTGTGTGTATGTGTCACTCACAAAGCAGTCTGTGTCCTTCGGGCCAAAGCAGCCACCTGCACACTCACGGTGGCAGCAGTCGCTAACGTAGGGGCCAAAGCAGCGGCCGTCGCACTGCTCGGCACACACCGTCTTCGTCACTGCGGAGGGACACAGAAGGGTTTAGAAGCGGCGCGCGAGGTACCAACAATACAGCTTGAACAACACGAGCCAGAAAACAATCGCTGCAAATGTGTCACGAGGGAGAGAAGCACTGCTCGGAGACTTCCTGTCAGAGAGACACGGTATACAGTTTATTTGTAATGTACACGTACGTGTCAGCTGGGATTGGGGCTCAGTTTTGATGTTTACACCGTCTCGATGTCCCCAAACTATTTGATTGCATTGCGAATAACATGACAGACATGAAAGACGTATGCTTGTCTAAACCTTTGTAGGATTAGCACAAACAGACCTGAACACATCAGAACAACTGGATCGCTTTAACCTCCATTACACATGAGTGGCAAATATCATGTCTTTGACATGCAGCCATAAATGCATACATCCACACTCCAAAGCGTGGGAGGTAAAGTCAGTAGTGCAAATCCCCCCACATAATGCAAACGCTGTGCGAGTGGTCTGAAAAGAACAAGAATTTGGATGTTACTCCGGTCAGCTCCCAATTCCCTCATCACCAATCGGTGCAACCAGTGTGTTGGCAACTCACAAGCCTTTTTTTTGTTTTCTACAGAGATAAAAAGGGCTGATACATTCAAAGTCACAGCTACAGTTGTGCAGCACTGCGTCTTAGCATAACTCAGACTGATGCAGTATGCTACGGCCACATGAATCAAGTTTTCCTACCAAATGCAGTAAACATTCCAACATTTTATTGAACTGACTACAAACTTCTTGTTCCAGTGTGATTCTAGCATTCATGCAGGCTCCACAGTGAGCAGCAATCTCCTGTGGTTAAGCCCTGTGTTTGATCCATCCAGCCATCCCTGACCCACTTGTAGACATGAGCTTCGTCCACCTCTATAAATCACACCAGAAATAAAAGATAGCAGTCATTTTCTCACCGTTTAAATGAGTAAAACAACCGTACTCTTCAACAACTCACAACTGGAAACAATGTGGGACAAACAGCCACAAGTAGCACAATCACACTGCTACCGCCTCGTGGAGTGTATGCGTGTTTATTTTCAAGTGTGTGTGTGTGTGTGTATCTGTGTTGGATGAGTTGAGCTGAACCTGGAGCAGTTTGCCACCTACCAGCTTTCTTCAATCATGTTCCTGACTCCCCGTGTGCTCCCCCGAGGCTCTCTGGCTGGATGTGACAGAGACACAGCGATTCCTATCTGACTCAATGTACTGCCATCATGGTGAACATCTGCCCTCTCCAGCCTCGCGTGCCTTCCGTGATCAGATGGGCCACCGTCTGCCTGCGAGTCTCCCTCCCTGACACCAGTATGTAAATGTACATTGGACTTTGCCAGTCTGTGCATACAGACATCTGGTGGGAGATACAGCTTCAGTGTCAGGAGCGGGAATCCATCATATAAGGAAGGAGCACATGACTAAATCAACTGCTACTGGAAGCAGACGGAGCAATGAATCCGGCTAAGTATGAAACTTGCACTCAGCTGCTTGTTTCAGGGGGAAAAAACTACATTTGAAATGAATTTCATTGCATCAATGGGTGCACCTCTATGCTCCATTGAATTAAAACTAAAACCACTCAATGAACTGATTTTTTCTCATCCTTATTGTGTAGATTTGCCCATCAGTGAGCTCCCACTTCTGGAAAACTATTTATATTTGGTGAACAAAGAAACCCTGGCTCGTCTGCTGGTGGGGAAAGAACAGAAAATGAAAGAAAGCAATGAAACACAACAGGTCGACATAGTTACATATGTTGAAAGATGAGTGGGCTTTAACCCTTTGCTCAGCTCAATCGTGTCTTTTATAGCGTTTTCAGGCAATCCAGAACTGGCTTGTTTGTTCCTCACCACAGTTCAGATTGCAAGGAAACAAACCGTCATCCCAGTAAATCAGACCAAACACCTCCAATGATGATGGATGCGGAGACAAT
>JAUESF010000022.1:7954289-7974606 GCA_032274765.1 Malacoctenus tetranemus | reverse complement strand
TCAGATTGCAAGGAAACAAACCGTCATCCCAGTAAATCAGACCAAACACCTCCAATGATGATGGATGCGGAGACAATCCTGGTTTAAGCCACAAAACCAGAGTTACCCTTAAAAAAACGTATTGAGGGAAAGAAGAAAAAAAAGTACATAACATTGAAACCTGCAAACCAGGAGTCAAACTGTGGAGATTCTCTCTGTGAGAGGAGAATGCAAACCACCACCAAGTGTGAGTGCAGTTTGTTTTGTTTTTTTTAGGTTAGCTGCTCCGTTCCCTGCTCACTATCACCGTGACAACGCGCTATCACCATGATGGATAGGAGCCACGGACAAGTCGCCAAACAAACACGCAGGCTCAGACGCAGGCGTCACCCTGCGCCTAACGTGCCATCAGTGGCATTCTATTAACGGGGGCCGGCCTAAAATGAAACAGGACGCTTTATTCAAAAGACAGTTTGTCAAACAAATGACCTTGCCACGGAGAGACGCACTGCTGTTTATCAATTTGGCTTTAAACTTCCACTTTACGGAAGAAGGAAAAGAGAGAGAGAGAGAGAGAGAGAGAGAGAGAGAGAGAGAGAGAGAGAGAGAGAGAGAGAGAGAGAGGGGAGGGTGACAACAAATACAGAAGAAATCCATCTCATGAAATATGCCCGGAAGCTTCCATTTGAACAGAGTGTGGACAGCAGCATCAGTCACAGGCACCACTGCCGCTCACTTCCCATTTACATGAGCAAATCGTCCCTTTTCTCCACAACTGGTTTTCTAAAGAACTTCATAAAGAGCATATGGATTCTCCTCCAGTGGCAACTTCACTGGATTATTCAATATCTTTTCTCTAAACCACACTTTGAATGTTTTAGTAAATTGTCTTTTACTTTCTTCGCGTAATATCGGATTATTTGATTTTTTATTAGCTTGGCCTAATTTTGGTGAAACGTGGATCGACTGTCCATAGAAAATAGATCAAACGCTGGGTTCACAGTGACATTGTGCAGAAGGTTTGTGGTTCCTTCCCTGATTGCGTGTCGGTTACATTGGTTTCCAACGATGAAAAATAGGCCCCACGAATTAAAGAAGTGCATGAATGATAAATGCCGTCCCTAATATGACGAGGAGAAATCTGTTTCTAATTAATGCTCTTGATAATAATTTAAACTTCACCAATGTCTAATTAATTAGATGTAGCTTGAATGGAATTGAAAGGAAAAAAAAGGAGTCTTTTCTATCAATCTTTCATCTTCCATCTGGTCCTTCTGGGATGTTTGTGAGCACGTATCACTCTTCTTGCCATGCAGCTGATAGAACAGATAAAGACCGCGCGGATTGATGGTTCAGCCTCGCTGCCTTCTCAGTGTTTTGGCGTTTCAAAGGAGCTGGTTCTCCTCCGAGCTTTCTTCCCGGGTTATTCCGTCGAAACAAAGCGAGATGAGAGATCTTCACGTTCTCTGTTTGGATGGTTTCGCTGGCTAACTCGCTTACATAATACCCCTCGGTAATCACCGCACTGACTCTGGCCTTTTCACACCACACTTTGTAGTTAGCATCAGTTACTACTCACAAGTACAATTTTTAGGTTTTCAGCAACGGTAAGGCCACACGATAAAACCAAGTGACTGCATCGTGTTTTAGGAGAATTGATGTCTCTTTTTTGCCGTTTCGCAAGTTTATGTCAGAATTTCTCGCTCACTGTGTTCAAAAGTTAAATTTCCTGATTATGAGTCACTAGCAATTAATAAAGATTACAACAGAGCTAACAGTTTAACTAGAGTGACTAATAACCACCAAACAAAGAATCACTGGAGTTCCGTGGCACCTGAAAAATGTCCTCTGAGTCCTCAGACACAGACTGAAAGAGAAGACTTTGACTTCATAACTTTACAGGCCCATAACAAGTCGTTGCATGTTTGCATTCGCATTTCTTTCATTTCTTTTGGGTTTTTTTCGAAGTACTGTTCTGATTATCCAATAATAAACTAGAATTTATCCACAACTGATAGATTTTTATGTGCACCTTTTCTCTTTTGATCTTTACCAATGTGGGCTTTTTTTTCCAAGGACTCCTTAAATTGCAGATCTCAATGATTTCCACTGAGGTTAAATGCTTTTTGAGCAAATTGGCCACATCGTTCTCATCGCCTCTTTGTGAGCCGGCACAATTCCACTTGAGGCCACGTTTATTTACAGACCGCCCAAGGTTTGATGCCATTTGAGTAGACAAGGTTGTCTGGGCCATCGGCTGAAAAACAAGTCCGCGGCATTACATATGCTGACCATGCTTGGCCGTGGCAATCGGGCTCCTGCAGTCCAACGTCTCTTTCTTTCTCTCTTTATTCCACACTGAAACCTTTTACTTCTGTCTGTGCAACTTCATCTTTGTACTACAACACTGATGATTGTTAAATCAGCAGCAAAAATGAGCCTCTGAACCAAGTTGTCATTTCGGCACTTTGAATGAGTGACGAACCCATCACATGGCTCTGTTGTCGAACGAACTGGAAGATGCATTTAGAAGATAAAGTGACAGTGCAAAATCCAGAAGGTTCTAAGCTTTTCCATCCAACAACTGCAGCGTAACACGCACTTGGAATCCAAATCACTTGGAGTTCAATGAGAAAGATCGTCTGCATAGAACCTGCAGGTCGCTCTGATGCCCCCGTTGGGTCGACACCAGCGTGCGTGGAGGTGCGAAGCAGCGTCTGAGACTGAGGCGGGGACGCTGGCAGAGTGATATTTGCAGATTAACAAATAGAAAAGCCAAAACCAAACACAGTGCACTCTCTGGAGTCTTAGAGCTGACCTGGGTACTGTATGGCCTGCGGGCTGCATCCTTTTCAGGAGCGGCCCCCCCGACCTGTGCGCTGGTCTCAGGACATGCCCACCAGCATTTGCCCTTCATTGCAAAGTTTTAGTAAACATCAGCATGTGATGTAAGCGAGTTGTTGATGCTCAAAAAAAGAGAGAACAGCTTTAATCAGGAGATTGAGCTTAAAGTGGTAACGTGAAGCAGCTTTTGTGCTTGTCTTTCAACACATAATTTCAACTTCCTGCCTGCTTATTTTTTATTATAAAGTTATTTCATATTGACACTTTTTGTTCCCCTTTTCTCTGCTGATTTCACATTTCATGCCAAAATTAAAGGTTCAGATGAAAAAAAAAAAGACTTGACAGCCATAAAAGAAGGAATAAAGATGCAGCGATAGTGCACTAACAGGCTGACGGAGGCGTGCAGACGCGGCCCAAAGCTTATCGAGGCCCGGCCTGTGACATGTTGTTAACAGGTCCTGGTCAAACAGTTCATCCCTCATTATCTTAATGAGATCGCGACCGCGGGACAAATGCGACGAGTCACGGCAGGTTTTGGGAGGCGCAGATGAAGTGCTCCTCGCAGACGCCGATGAAAGAGGAAGAAATGGAGGCAGAGAGGAGAGACAGACGAGTGAGTAATGGGAAAGAGGGAAAAAAAAGCCAACGCGTGTGAGAGCTTTCCTACTGTGCAGCAGGGCAGCATGCTTTCTCACTTTGCAATGTATGTATTTGATGTCCTGATGCATTATGGCAAAGCTAAACATGTTAACGTATTAAACATTAAGCGTCTTTACACGCATGTTGCTGTGGTGAACGTGTGCATTAGGCAGTGTGAGGGCGGGACGCACACAAAGGGCAAGAGGAGCTCTGACAGCCTTGAAGAGGTTTATGATGAGACCTGCCTGAAACCTGAGATCTCAATGAGCTGATTCATTACACACCTGCTGACACGGACACAGTCCCATATAGAAAGCTACAAATCAACACCACTGCAGCTGAAGCAGGTATGACAACTCTAATGGCTTTGATATCATTTGAACCTAAACATATAGATACATATTTACAAAATAACATCCCCCTCTTTCATTTCCAGTGTCGGTCGACATCAGAAAACTGAGAAGAATTTCGCTCATTTATTTCTCCGCCAGCGTCCAAACTCCAGGAAATGCAAGACCTTCATTTCGGTGAGTGCAAATGATCCTGCCACTCACCAAATTGGAGCTATGCCACAGATGTGAATTACAAAACAAGGATTACAGTTCCACTTTGTGCCGAGATGACATTTTCCGTGACATCCTTTCAAACCGCCGGCCTCCACAAGAAATTTGGTCCGTGATCATAAAAAAAAACGAACAATAGAAAACGTTCATTAGAACTTACAGTCTGCATTTAAGTTGCAGTATAGTAGACGTTGTAATGTACTCACAGAAATAGTTTTAATTACCAGGACAGGACCGTCCCCATTATCTGATGCTATCGCTGTGGGCTGCAGCTCCAGCTGCAGATATGATCTGATTAGCTTTCATAGGCAGAAAATTAGTTCAATTTGTGGTTGGGATTGTTCACAGCGATCCTGAAGACAGACACAATGATTGCAATGTGCTTTCTGTCCACAGTTAGGGATCTACTAATTTCACTGGATAACACCGAAATGTTGGAGGCAGTTAAAAGGCTTCAGAGCGACGTCGGCTTTTTGAACTGTAATCTTATCGAAATGATCAGGGCGGCAACACATATCACAAGTTTTGCAGGTTTGTGACTTTCTGTCCTTTAAGAGGCAACAGAGTGGTTGGAACCATGAGTTCCCAGTAACAGCAACACACTTACAGCTTTGACACTGGTCCTCTTTGTGTCCCCAGCAGCGCCCGTTACAGGACCGATGGCACTTCTGACCTGCGTGCAATAGAAGAAAAGAAGACAGGTTAATACTTCAACTGGGTTCCCGACAATCTGATGTGTGTTGCGTTTCAATACGCTTTGACAAGAAGCACTTTGTCGGTGTGTCTCATCAGGCACCAAAGTGTGGCTCATCCTCTTGCTTACCTTCGAACGCATCCGACACGAACTGTGCTCTCTTGTGTGTGTGAAACATGAATAAATTAGTAGAAAGTGTTGCTGTTAAGACACTGTGCTTTATTAAAAGAGCATCCCAAGAACCCTGAGTGCTCTGTAATTAAAATAATTGAAAGTTAACATCATAAACAAAGTCTGGAAGACATGTTTGTACTATTACCGGAGTGGAGGTAATTAACTGATCATAAGACGACAATATTTTTATTAACTGACGCAATCCAAACAGGTTTCTATGCACATAGAAATAAACGAGGTTTCTAATTCTTTTGCATTGACTTCAACGAAAGTCGTGCTCAGGTGTAATTTTTCCAACGCGAGGCGGGAAGGGAAATGTTCCCGTCTTTCTGCAACAGCCCCGCATCTCTGACTGGTACGTGCTGTTCCAGGCATGAAATCTTCAATAACCTTGGCACAGGTTGTTTTGACAAAATAAGACAATTCCTTTTGCAACTCGGCACTAAATCATCCCGGTGCGAAACTGACGCACATCTGCTTTCCGTGATGGAGCGCTGAGCAGCATCGCACCCTCAGAGTTTCCACCAGTGCCTTTTTATGCCTATTTTTTTTTTTTGGAAGACTTAATTGACTGCCGAGTAATTGACTGCATGGGAGAAGTGAGTGTGGATAAGTGCAGGAGTACTGTCCTCTGTCCATCCGCCTCTCCAGACGAGTGCCATCACCATCGGACGGACTTTATTAGCCAACGCGAGCCTCTCCATCTTCTGCCCCCCTCTTTCTCCTCGTTTGAGCCTCTCTGCTCCACATTTCATCACTTTCAGCCACTAACTAGCCCCGACTGCTTCATTACTCTTCTGTGGTTAACGCCCATTCTTGTATGTCTCAGTATATTGACCCTCTTTGGTTCCCTTTCAGAACACAGTTACCATTCAACCCTTTGAGCCCCCCTGCTCGTTCATTTGGTGAAGCAAATTATCCGTCACTGCAGGTTTCCTTTACTTATTGTGTTTGTTGTGGCTCTTTAATTGTATTCTATTCATTTTCTTTTACAACTGAATGAAGAATTAAGAACCCTTTAATGTTTCTTGAAAAGAATGAAATTGCACTTCAGTTTGTTGAGGCAGAGGTATATACATATTCAAAATAGTCATAAAATAATACTTCTTCTACGAATAATAATAATAAATCCAAGAAAAATAATCAATACAGTAATAATGTTTTTGTCAGAACACGCTGTACTTACATTAGGCCAAATTAAATTACAACTGAATTAAACTAAATGAAACAAGTGAACGTGGCTCAGCCAAGCTGAGTGAAGAAGAGGGGATGTAGAATTAACAGGAAGTCATTTACTCCAACAAATGGATGAGCAGGAGGGAAAAAGGATTAAACCACCTCTCTGACAAAGCTTGAGGAACCATTAGACAGCCATGACTGTATGAGCAGCAGCCTACAAACAGGATGATAATATAAATGTCAGCCAGCCATAAGTGGCTGTCTGACAGCGCACCGAGCAGGCGGCGCTGAGATATCTCTGCTGTCTGCTGTGGGCGCGGCGCCGTGTGAAGTCCAGGAGCGCTCGCCGTCCGAGGCCTCGGCCGTCCCGGCTCCTCCAATTCGCAGCGACCCAGAATAAACCTGGCCCGCCTCCTCTTCCTCGACCATAATCTTTAACAGCTTTCTTAAAACAGACCCTGAAGGTTAGAATGTCAATACTGCTGCCACGGCGGAGCCGCTGCGAGGCACAAGGAAGGACAAGTTGGGTTTTTTTTTTTAAACTGAGAGGATTTCAAAATTGCAGTTCCCATTTTTCCTGACGAGGACAAACAAACTGAAAAAGTAATAACCACGTAAATCTTGTGGCACCGCGAAGAATGAAACAAAGATTATCTTCTCAATTGTGGATTACAAGTTTGGAGACCCTTGATCTTTTGGTGGGGATGGGAGACTTGCACAGCAGCCAGGGTCGATCCAGGGCTAACAGGGCTGCAGGGAGGAGGACCATCGAGCAGAATATCAATGTTCGCAGCTGTTAATATGCATTCCAGGCCCTCAGCAAGTGTTCCCAGACACACACACACACACACAAAAATCCAAGGACATATGCAAAGACTTTTTTTGTTTGTTTTATAATGACATTGCACTTTATTGTGCTATTTCTATATTTGTAGAGTGAGACTTGAAAAAAAAAGGGACACACATCTGATTCAAATGTCAACAGCTAGAGTACTAAATTATTAACAAAAGGAGAAGTCTGTTAAAAGGTTTAGTCAGTGAATGAACAGAAATGGGTCAGAGGAGGTGACATAATGCATCTTTACTTTACCGACAACCACCTCAAGCATCACCCGCCACCCACTGATGGATTAAGTGTGTTTATTCCGGCCAAGTAAATCCCATCATGATTCAAAGTAATCATTAACACATCTTCTAACATGTTACACTAAAGCATTAAAAGTAACAAGAAGAAGTAGCGTTTGAAAATTGTTATGATAAACAGAGACACACAACGGGGTCAACGAGGGGATTTTTTTAATGACAGTGTTTTGTTGCTCAGACGCGAGCGCTTATTGTGAAAAGCGCAGAGTGCAGGTTAAGAAATGCTGCGGCTTAGGACCACTTCTCTGGTCCAATCATACTGCTCACTGACACTTTGTGACAAGTGCAAGAGACATACTATGTCTGTGTCCATCGTTTTCAATTAGTTTTGAGTTTGATCCTAATTGTTTGGTCTAAATCCTCAGTAAAGCACAGAAGCAATGTTTTTTTCCCAGTCAAAGAAAAATATATAAAAATAAAAAAATATAATAAGAATAAAAACAACTTAAAAAATTAAGTAAATAGTACCTGAGGCGCCATGAAGTCTTAACATGACGAACAAGTAAACATGTTACATGGTAGAGGGAGACCTCAGGCAACAAGACAATATTTCGTCCACAATTGTCATATTTTGGAGGAAATAAACCTTTAAAGCATTTTCAAGTATTTCGGAC
Source organism: Malacoctenus tetranemus (assembly GCA_032274765.1). NCBI lineage: Eukaryota > Metazoa > Chordata > Actinopteri > Blenniiformes > Labrisomidae > Malacoctenus > Malacoctenus tetranemus. Next base: position 7,966,777 of record JAUESF010000022.1, on the reverse strand, counting down.
AGTTTTTTTTATTTCTTGGAAGCAAGTCGTTGGGTCAGAGCTGTTCTAAATTATCTTCTCGTGTCCTTTGACTTTGTGACATAGTCCAGCGCCACCTACAGGTGTGCTTTATGCTACACGAACGTCTTCTCACAGAGAAATCAAACTCCCATCAATCGGTTGTGACGGTGAAAACAGGCCGAGCTTGGCCGACCTCGACAGGAGACAGATCCCTGCTTGAAGTGAGCAGCTTAAGTTAACAAGTCACACGTGCAGCCGCACAGTCAGCGGATGAACACTATTGTTGATTCTGACAAAGAGGGAAACAATAAAAGGAAACGCCACTGGGTGTTTTTTTCATCCCCTGTTCACAGCGCTATACAGGCGCAACGCTAAATCGATGCCGATTGCTTTGGAGCCACTGAGCTGCCGAGCGGTGTCCTGGTGGGTCAAACTGTCCTTGCATTGTGGCGCATGTTCCCCGTGTGAATGAACGCAATTGTGTGTGTGAAGTGGGCTTCACTTGTAAGGCCAGGCAGCGTGGCTCTGAAAATCCAAGGTGAGGCTTGACACACGTGTGCTTGTCGCATTACTTACATGTGACGCTGCTGTTGGTCGGCACCACCAGGTAGTGCGATCGCGAGTTCTTGACGATGTCTTGCCAGTGGATCGTATCGGCGTGGCACAGGAACTTATTCTGGTCAACGTAAACACCTCCACTCAGAATCTCTGTGGAAAGGACGACAGACAAGGTCGATTCAGTGCACACACACACAAATTATGAGCGAACCTAAAGATTCCACGGCACAGACACTTTTATTTTTCATCTGAATGGGATTTAAATGTTGAGGTGTCTCAATGCCAAGTGACACAGGTGTGGTGGTGCTGCAGGTCAATCCGGTGTCATGATGCCGTCATTGCAAATTGTATTTTCCCCCCTCTTTGTTTTTGTCTTTCTGGCTTGCTTTGCTTTGGGAACACAGAATCAATTATACCAAACACCAGAACAACAGTAAATCCGTCTGGCTTTAAGCTTGACTAAGGGACGGCAGGCCAAACAAGTTTGTAATTTCAGATTCAATCAAGGTGGCGATGTATCTCAACGTGAGAACGTGCAGCGCCTTGTCGAACCAATGATCCTCGGTCTTAGGATGAGCACTGATTCCCTTTGTGAGATACACAGACACACAGTCGGCTGCATGATTGGATGCAGAGGGGTGGCTGGGATTATTGTCGTGCGGGAGTTTAGAGAATGCCTAATCCTGACTTTTATGTGAGAGAGAATGAGAGCAAAAGAGAACGAGACGGACAAATAAAGACGAAGGGGAACGAGACAAATGGCAGGAGAGGAAGACGGAGTGAAGCCCAGTAGCAGATTTGCATTATTTACAGAGCTTGTGTGTTCTCTATCTCCCTACAAACAGATTACTGACACAGGGCTGAAAGTGATGAGACACAAAATCATACATGGGGCTCCCTGCCAGAGCCACACAGGGACCAGCCAAACACAATCCCGTCCCTCAAAGGCTCGATTAAATGATGCTCCTTGGATAATAGCCGGGGCTGGTATTACCTGCACAGGTCCCCGTCCCCCAACGTCACCCCTCTCTATCTTTTCTGCATGTCTGGTGGGAGTTCGCCAGAGAAATTAATCCTGCTCACCACTGCAGGAGGAATATCTCTCAGGCAGGGATAGGGGGGAGAGGATGGGGGGGTGGCATGTCTCATATTCAAATTGTTTGCACAATAAGATGCTTCCCGCAAAGTAGGGCATTGGACAAACCCACAAACAAGGCAGAGTAGTTATTATGACAAAAACTGCCAGCAGGACATTAAATCCTGTTTAACCAAGATACACATACATCTTCTGAGGCCCTCTCAGCATTTATCCCACCAGACCGCAGTCTAATTGCAGCCATAACACATGAAATGTACTTGCAAATCGATCCCATACGTGTAGTAAGCTGTGTGGCAAAGGACCGAATGTCGCGTTTCGCTTTATGTGTTGGCGTTGTAGTCAAACTTGCTGGGGGGGGGACTCCTTAAGAACCTGAACGCCGCCCAAAACGCTCAATGTCGTCTTCTAACAACAGACACTCGGTGTAATTGTCAAACTTCCGGCCAAAAAAGCAACACAATCAGTTCCATGTTTTGTTTTTTCTTTTGAAACTCAAAAATGACACTTGAACCACTCTGGGAGTGGCCCTGCAGTACACAGTACCTGTACTAAAAGAGTACTTCTGGATGGGGCTTAAAAGTCTAAGATTGTTGATGTTTCTGTATATCTTCAAGACAAATGCTTCCAGTCTCCCATTAAATTAAGCCTAAAACTGTAGGTTTACTGGTGAGGGTTGTTCTCTATTGGTTCAAGGCTGATGGGAGTCCCGAAAGTACCGTTCAACCACTGAAGTCACAGTTCACCGTTTGTTCAATCTATGTGGAGCGAAGAAGGAATTGAACTCAACATCAGGAGTCCTGATCGCAAACACTGAAACATATGTGCAGCGTGACCGCAGTTTTGATGCTGAACCCTGAACTCCCCTTATTCTCCTGTACTGAAGGGTATCAAAGGAACAGGAGGGAGATGGCCTGATACCTGGTGTACTTCGGCTCACAGCCGGAGCAGAAGCAAAACGCTTTATTTGCAGTGTGACTTGATGCGTTCAAGATGCTGGATTACAGTTTAATTGGCCCTCGGCTGGCACTTTGCCCAGAACAGTTACAGTATTTCCCAAGGCTTATTTTATCAAGATCTGAATAATTAAGAAATGTATACAGCATAATACCTTCGATGACATGAAAAAGTCATGTAGGCTTTGCTTTCATTAGGAACAAACGCTTGATGTGTATGTGTGCTGGGTGTGGATTCAGTGGCCTGGGGGGGATCAATGGGTAAATCTTGTTGCTGATTGTTTAGTGGGGGAGAGAAAATGTCTTAATTAGTTTGTTCTCGTCGCTCCAGCTCTTCCCTTTTTTAGCTCCACCTCCCCGTCAACTTTCCTGCCTCGTCCCACGAGCAACACTGAGCGTCTCTGAACGAGCGCGCGGCTTCAGAAGACTCGGCAATCTTCAGCATTGGCCCGAATGACCATTGGAGGAAAACAATATGAAAATCAGGGAGGCAGAACAAATGTATGCAGGCAATTATTTTGTTGGTGAGTGCTTGTTGTGGTTTCCCCCCCCTTCTTTATTGCAGTGTGGGGATGAGTTTGATTAAGACTGGGAGGCAAATAGCAAACCAATGATCAGAAAAAAAGCCATATTAATGAGTCTGTGAGAGTGAATTATTACGTGTCGTGTGGACTGTTTAATGAAAAAATATGTAGGTCAATAAAAGCACCATAAGGAACGGTTGCTGCACTCACACATTGGCGCAGGACTGCACCATCGAATACTCCACGACTGAGTTTATCCTTTTGTATGTTGAAGTAGATCTATGGGCAGTACTAGTACTATCAATACATGCTGGAAAACACATTTACCCCATATCAGAACTTCAGTCCTTCCTATTGTTTTCCAAAAGCACACAGGAAAAAAAAAAGACAAAACAAAAACATGGCCGCTTCACAGATAAGAACGAGTAAACACAGTTGGACAGGCAGTAGTTAAAAAGATAGAGAAGCAGCCAGAGATACTGAGAGACACTGAGACAGTCAGGCAATTACAGTAAACAGACAGGTATTCAATCAAAAAGACAGAGGCGTTTCTTCTCTCTTCCAGCAGTGGAAGTGGGGATTTTACCGTGGGCCTCCACTGGGCTGTCTCATTGATTTCCGAGAGCTGGAGCTTCGGATTGAGCTCGGCGCTGCAACGAGCTCGGTGGAACAGAGGGGAGAAGCTCTGCGGGAGGAGGAGGATGCATTCTGGGTCAAAGAGGCTAAATGCTCGGGTGCAGGTCCTGCTGGACGCTCCGGCAGCAGAGGAAGGCTGGAGTAGGTTGCTGGAGGCAGCTCTCCGCAGACAGACCGGAGCCAAAATAAGATGCGGGCGTGCATGTGCAGCACGTGCACGCGCTCACACGTGCACGCAGAGAGAGAGGGGAACGCGTTCGCACGCTTCCACACATCTCGAGCTCGGCGGTAATGAGGCCCTCATTACTATACGTGCCGTGAGCATCAATTAAATTACCAGTTTGCTTTATCAGTGGGCTTGTAACCAGAAGGTCACTAATTTGAATGTCTGCACAGGAGCCGGGAAAAAATGTGGGCGAAGGATGTCAGCACTTTCCTGCTGTCGATCCGCAACATCTGAATTGCTTCGGCGCGGAACATTAGCCGTGATGTTTCTAATGCAACCCTTTGAAGAACTTGTAGGAGTAGCTCACAGAAAGCTCTCAGCAGTAGTTTTGGTGAAAGGAATAATAAAGCTTTGCAACTTTGCAGGAGATACTAAAGTTAGTCTCTCAAGATCGTGCACTAAATGGAAAATAATGACATTACAGTTTGTAGGGTGGAATATTGACGTTATGAAAGGCCAAACAAACTCTATTAATCTATCCTCATTAACATCGCACCTTTAAAACAAAGTTCACAAAGTGCTTTGACAGTAGAATTCAGCATCACAACAGCCATGTGGCAAACATGCCAAGATAAACAAACAAAAAAGCAGCAATTACATTTGCATGAATGGAAACCTACAGAACTGCATTTGTGGGATGGACAGAGAGGTTGAAGAGAGGAAGTAAAGAAAAAACTGGTGAAACTGAAGCTGCTGGGAGCCTTTAAACGTACTATCCAAGCTTCTACAAAAAGCATCCCCAGTTACCAGTGTTGAAAAACAACAGGCCCCCACAGAATATATTCCCTGTGCACAGTTTTCAGACACCCCTCATGCGGCCGCAAAGAGCGGCGTCAATCACAGCGCTTTGGGCCGCTCCGTCGCAGACAGTAGATGTCAGGCCTGCAAATCTGTGCCTTTGCTCTACAAATAGGTGATCTCTCTTCCCATCCATCATCTGCTATTACCAAACAGCTCTATCGTTGTCCTCCAGCCCTCACAGTTGCCAGTGAGAAGCAGGAGGGGGGGGGATGCACACCTCTGTCTGAGCAAACAGCGGTGGTGACGATGACAACACGTTTGTCTCCGTGTCATTGTGAGGTGTTGCTCCTGATCCCGTAATAACATGCGTAATGTTTTATTCATCAATCAAATGTTTTGGGAGAGGGATGTAATTGCTGTCTTTTAGACAGTCAGGTAAGACGTCAGTGTAACCCCCCCCACCACCACCACCACCATCATCTCCCCATGTTGATCTCCAGCATCTGTTCCAGATGCAGCATTCGGTTCAGGGAGACACCTTCACACATGTGAAACGTATCACAACATGCATCACAAACTGTCCCTTTTTTTTTTTTTTCCTTGGAGGTCAAAGGTCGGAGCGCTTGGCACTGCCATGGCATACAAATGTGCCACTGTCTAACGCAGTCCCCAAGCGAAGCGGTGGTACCCATTCAAATGTAATTGCACTTTTATGTGTTTAACTATTGACCTGAAAAGAACAGCTGCATTAATTCAACTACATAAAAGTGCTTCACGAGAGGTTCACCAGAGAGATGGCAGCGGTGGGATTTGAGTGTCTCTGAACTTACTGCGGTCAGGGAGGAACGGCAGCGTGGGCAGCGCACGCAGATGTGTGTGTGTGCGTGTGTGTGTATGCTTGTTTTGTACATGTGTGCCGGTGTTGCTTTGGTGTGTTCGTAGAAGAAAGATGTAGAAAATGGAATGGAAGTAAAAGGAACATATTAAAGATTCAGCAAAGACAAACAGAGAGACACAGTGGAGTTTTGACTCTACATGCATATATGTACAGAATGTACATACATAAGGACGCCTGTGTATGTGGACAGTCCTCACACACAGAATGCATATTTAATTTCTAAATGGCCACATTCATGGCCGAGTGGTTGCAGCATTATTCAGTATTGTGCGCGCGGGGCCACGTGCACATGGGATGATTTTTTGAACATTGAGACTTTGATGATGAACAACCATCAAAGTCTCAATGCGAATTCCACCGAATCCACAACGGTTCGTTTCACCAAGGCCTGTCATTTCATTCAGACCTGAGAGTTCCATTTCTCCTCATCCTGACGGTGAAGTGTTTGGCTGAAAAACAGGTTACATAGCCTGGCTGAAAATAAGTAGCACCAATAGTAAAAAAAAAAAAAAATACCGCATTGGACAAAACATAAATTTTCTCAGGACCGCTGGGGGCTGTGGGTAAAGCAGTTACGACAAATGGAAAAGGAGCCGAAGAGAGAAATGAGCGTTGGAGGGGGCTGAAGAAGAAAGGAGTGGCTGGATGGATAGCAGTCGCTGGCCATGGGTGGAAGAAGAATGTGCATGGGAGAGAGTAGCTTTTAACCACGGAAGACAACAAACTGTTTGGTGTCTGAAGTACCAACGTCGTGGTGAGGTTCAGGACAATTGACACAATCTACTCACTATACTTCCTGATGCAAAATTGGTTGACTCAAACTTCAGCATGAGTTATTTTGTGTTTTGCGTTTTGAACACAGCTGAATTTATTTCAGGGTCAAACTACACTTGTATTCTTGTATTGTCTTCTTTATTTACACACTTCAGTCTCATGTTATTTTTGGATTTTATCTAAATGCATTTGTATTAATGATGTAATCAATATAAAAAAACATGGTAATATGACACACCCATATACAATATATATCTACATACTGTACAATGTGTCTACAGTGTTTTTAACCTTTACTTGATGGTATTCTTGTAAAAACTAAAAAATAAATTGAGCAGATTGAGGCTGTCAGGAGGAGAGTTATTTAGCATCAACATTCAATCATCCAAACTCATTTATTTAACTAGTCTGAGTAGTCGCATGCATCCATTTTATCCTTTTGTGTCAATGTGAAGGAGAAATGATGAGATGCTCGCAGAGGTATAGGGGATGTCAAGGGGGCGTTGGCCATGGCCCTCATCCCCCAAACATACGCCTCTCTCCCACCGAGATAATTGCATTCGTAGGCTGCTGATTAAATTTGGCCCATCCCTCACGCAATTGTTTCCTGTGAGTCTTTATGAAAAATGGCTGAGATTTGGGGATTATGGAATTAAACCCGAGCAAGGCAAAGCATCTGCCTAAACATGAGAAGGGGGAAAAATAAAATCATGACAGAACGGTTGTGACGGTTTGGGGTTGCATCCTTGCTTATTTCCGACCTAAACTGTGATAAAACCCCTGGTAATCTGAGTTTTATGGATAGAATGAAGGAGGAGGAGGAGGAGGAGGGGGAGAAAATCATGTTACAATACCTTGAGATAAGACGGATCTCGGAGAGGGAGAGAAAAACAAAACCTCGAAAAACAAATTAGGAAAGAAACCAAAAAAGTGAGACAGGAAAGATTATCAAGGGGACATACAAGTGAGTGATTAAAAAAAAGAGGGTAAAAAAGACCTTCAATTGCTGCTGCTGAGGGCCACTTAGCTTATCAAGGCTGATGTGTGATCAGCCTGCCAGCTGAATTAAAATGAGCCACGCACTCTGGAATGGACAAAACAAACCAGGGTCTGAGAGAGGCTGAGGGAAAAAGAGGGATAGATGGAGAGATGGGGAGAGAGAGAGAGTGCATATCTTACCACAAGCATACCAAGTATGTTGGTTTTAGCACAGAGAAAGGTGGCTTCAGCCCGAGCATGCTTTGCTAAGGCAACAACACGTCACAGGGGTCTTGTTTTTTTAGGTCTACTGAGAGACAGTAACACAATGCAGGCCATGGTTCTCACTTTGTTCACATAGCTCCAATGTGTGTCGAACATCTTATCTTATCTAGGGTGCAAAAGTTTAATCAAAAGGCTGTAACTGTAAAAACTGAAGCTGCTAAGTATTTTGCAAACACACACCCCTGCCAAAATCCTCAAAACGTGTTCGCGGAATAACATATTCCGTTTTAACCCTCCAGATTCAACAGCACTTTATCCAGAAGGAGGGTCGGTGCAGGAGAGACTCAGCAGCAGGGCAACTTGTTATTAGCCACTGGCACAGCGACCGGAAGATACCACAGAAGACATTTGCATTCTGCAAAGGTGATCTGGTTTTGAACTACACAACATTTGAGCAACTTTCCAATACAAGGCGAATCCAACAATCACACCCACTTCACACCCAGACCGGCCAAGCGTGCTGAAGTGAGAAAGTAAGCAGAAAATCAGCTTCTTTTTTCAAGTCCTCCTCTCGTGACACAACTCTTCCTGGTACTCGCAAATTCCAGAAGAGATGAAACCAAAAATAAGTACCAAAACCTCACATTTCATTATCTGTCTACCTTATAGAGTACATCTCTCCTCAAGGAAGCCATAACTACTCAAAGATCTAAAATTTAAAACGGAAAAACACAATTTTTGAAATCATGACAATAAAAGAAAAACAAATGAATGCACAAACAACAATCCAAAAGAAACAACCACTGCTGCCATGTTCATTGGGTTATTTTTGACTCAATAGTGACAATTAGGACTGGTGATGAGAACAATACCACTCCTGATGAAGGGGAACTGGATTGTACTGTATAGAGCAATACACAATTTACTAGATTATTTTTCACTTCTGCATTTTTATTTGGTCCACCATCACTACGAGGGGCTCTCAAGAAAACAGGAGAGCAAATGCTTTTAGACCACATCGCTGACCTGGCTGACATCTTTTTGGAGCAGAAAAGGAGTCCTACTGTCTAGTTGATGGAGTAAAAGAATAAAAAAAACACCCAACATGACAGGACCACTTCACTGATGGGGGGGGAAGCTGAGGAAAAACTTGAACCTGAAAAGTGCAGGTGATAGCAGTCAAATAATCTCCAGTGCCACACATGCATGAATAATCAAGTGCGATTTCACTTCGCCAAAGCTTTGGCCGAGGAGAGAAAAAATAAGCAAATTAATTATTAAGCTGCCAGGGGGGAAAGGGAGGAGTCATGGGGTTACAGGGTAATGCCTGCGCTTATGTGTGTAGGCACCACTGCAGTGTTATTCAATTGGTTTCAGAGCACAGCTCCTCTAATGGAAAGCAAGTCTCACTCATACCAATTTGAATTTCTTTGGCCTTTCATTCAGCAGTTTAAATATGAACTGCATATCTTGCCAGCACAGGAAACACTCTGAATGATGCAAAGCTCACCTACAATCCAATAGCTGAAACCCATATGGTTTTTGTAATTACTCCTATAACACATCAAAGGGACAAAAATGAAAAAGGGAAGTCAATTAAAAGTCAGACTGGCACGCTTTGCACTAAAGACACAACGTTACCAGGGCTTTGCTTATCAACCTGGCAGACATTCATGCTAATATTTCATTACTTCTATTCATTTGCAAAATGTTATTTCATACAGAGGAAAAAAAAACTGTCACATATTTTCTTTTTTTTCAAAATTTGATGGCAACCTAAAAACACCCAGACTCAGCCATATGCTGATGATCCTGTTTTGTATATGACAGACGGACTCTTTTTTAAAAACATGGCTGTTAAGGACATTAAATCACATCCAAGCTAATAGAGGAAGAATCAGGTTGAAAGTCAGCTAAATAAAGGCGTCACCTTGGATGATGTTTATGAACACACTTTAAGAAAGCCAGAAAGAGGGAGAGAGCAACCTTTTGCAAACATTTTCGTATACAAATAGGGAGAAGTGGAAAACACCCAAACTTCAGTAACTGTGTCCCTCAAGAATGATAAACTCCTTGATTGAAGCATAAACAATAATTAAAATAAGTCACTGTCAATAGAAATGCTGGACTGATGGACAGGTGCTTGGAGACGACCTGAGGACGAGCTCCTTATGTGCCGAACTGTGGGCTAAGAACAGTCCAAGACGACACACTGCTGTGAAATTCCAAAGTCCAGATCATTGTTAAAAAGCTCATGTCTTTGCCAGTTAAAACTATTTCATCATCGTCCAGAGGTGCCAATTTAGGACTCCTAACTAAGATCATAGAAAGTGACATTTTCTTCAGTGGCTTCTGAGACCCGCCGAGCTGTCAGTCAGCTGCCTTTTTATTTACTTTCCTACTCGTTTTGTTCCTCTTCTGAGATGAGCTCTGAGGGCCTCTGACATCAAAGACCCGTCTGAAACACAGTCCTGGCCTTCACAATCAAAGTAAAAACTGCAAGTCAACCCCGGACAGCCTCGCTCTGACACCATGAGGCCACGCTGACAGCCAGTCAGTGATGGTGGCTATCACCACCATAGTGGGAATATTTCAAGTTTGCGATCGTTTCTACAGCTGACTTTTATTAGTATATTAGATAGAACGATGGAGGAAAAGCATCAGCTGGACAAAGGAGAAGGTAGCAAACTCTTCATTAGTTTGTTTGCATGTATGCATCTCAACTTCAGGCCTGAATGATGTACTTGGTGACAAAGCGGTGTCATCAGTGTTTATCCAGGAAATGAATCACTTCTCATCATGCTGATCTGTCACTAATAATGACTCGAAAAGCTGAATCTCAGCAAAGAGGGAAGTGTAACAAGGAATGCATTAAAAAAGCTGCCAAATCCGACTTCTTTCTAAGTGTGACTCAATCAACTTTTTGTTCAACTTTTTATCATATCAATCGGCATCAAACACCTGATGAGAGCTTAGTCGAGGTACTTGTAGCTGTGTTTACAGACTTGAGTCTTCTTTGGTTTGCTGTGAAAAGCTTTGTAAACCTGCATTTGGGGGTTTGATGCCCTTTTTTGTCTGTAGCTCCTTTCAGGCTCTGTCAGGATGAGTGAACCATCCACGAAGAGATTCTCCACTTTTCAACCGATGTTTAACAGGGTTCACGCGAGGCCTCTGGCCAAGCTTGGATATTCACAGAGTGATTCTGATGTCCAGAGTGTTCTATTGCTGGCTTTCAGTGAGAACATCCTTGTATTCAGCATCCACTCATCCCTGGCCCGTCCTCTATAATGTGAAACCACCATTAACCACCTGTCAGTCATCAGAAGCAAAGTAAATCAAAGTACCATTCTGTAATGTCTACCAATCAATAAAGAGTGTTTACAGTTGGATTTTTAAATTGAATCACACGTCCGGGTTGATGACAGCACAGCCCACAAAGTTGGAGACATGTTGAAGAGCCGATATTTTTACTTTGGGAACATTCTTCATTGTATCGCAGCCTGGATCTAAATATCTTTCAAGAGAAACGCATCATAGTGACTCAAAGAGTTCACGAGGCAGGCAATCACCGTCTGCTGCTCTTCGTTTCCCACTGCAGCAACAAGGAAGAGTTCCTATGGCATTTCATTTAAATTATTACCGTTCTCCTGGTCGGTGAACTAGTTTTACAACTACATCATGGCGGATCTCAGTCTGATCCAAAGCACTGCCTGAGGCGATGGAAATGTTGGAGAAAGAGAGAAGAGGACTGTGTTTTGATTACTAAATGGAATTAAAATTCCTTCCACGCCTACTTTAACTTTTAATGAGGTAAAAGTCAACTCTTACTTCCAGCAGGCCGTAGAGGTTCCGTTTGGAAGGCAAACCGGTATTAAAGCGTACGTGGTGGAGTTTCGGCGAGGTTGAACATGCTGTTTCCAAGCTGACAAAAGGGGAAGCAAGTTGAGGAGTGAACAGAACAATATTTTAATCACCGCGAAGAGTTCGCCAAGAGTGGTCCCTCATGCAATCGCAGGCGTAGGTGATGTAAATTATTTATTGTAAAGGCGCACATGCTGTACATGTATGCACCACTGGTGTATTCATACATTAGCATATAGACCCTAATTCAAAAACAACCACACAAAGATGAGCTCTCGCTTCACTCCAAACAATTCTGTTCTTTGCTTTTGGAAGTTTGCGCTGCTAAAGAAAATGTAAATGCAGTGGCTATAGGTTCGTACAATAATAGTTGCCTTAGTGCGGTTTGAACTTTGGAGTCTTGCGTTTTGTAACAGGTTAAAATGAGAAAGTGAGCTGGTGTGACACAGGGGGGTTTCAGGAGAACCTCACGGCGTTCGCATAATCCATTAACTTAATATATGCAACACAAACACTGATAAAGGCGCACACAAACACAAGCACACATATTTTTTAATTGGCAAAGATCTATTTTGTATTATTATCTCTCCTCTCTCATGGCAGGTTGTGCTATTGCCATCCATTAATATTTCATAAAGCACAGTTATCTTGTGCTTATGAAATCTCAGCCATCGCAATATTAAACAGAGGAAACCATTACAAAAATAACAAAAGTATTACAAAAAAAAACCCCACAACACTGCATCTTTAAGGTTGAGCTAAGAGCAACAAATAAGACTAAGCTCTGGACCAAAAATTGATTTTTTGAAAAAAAACAAAAAAAATTGTAGATTTTGAAAGGATGAGGTAAAAAATGGGAACGGGGATGATTGCTGTGAATGTCTGAGCATGATGAGGATTCAGACAAAAGTGTCACGCATGAAACCTGAAACTCATTGTAATAAAAGAACTGAAAGAAACAGCATGCCTGTATTTAACAATACATTAGAAAACACATGTTTCAAGAAAGGCAGAG
>JAUESF010000022.1:7763261-7775322 GCA_032274765.1 Malacoctenus tetranemus | reverse complement strand
TGTTGGCCACATGTTGTCAGAGCCTCAACCGGCTTATTAATCTCTAAAATATGGGTGTGTCACTGAAACTAACCAACGAGAAGTGTAGGTTGCTCGTGTGTGTGTGTGAGAGAGAGAGAGAGAGAGAAAGAGAGCGAGAGAGAGCGAGAGAGAGAGAGAGAGAGAGAGAGAGAGAGAGAGAGAGAGTGCAGGCGTCTCTTCGCTGGCATGTGTGAAGGTTTAAGGGCCTGTCCAAACATCCACCACGACCTGGCAGGAAAAACAGGAATAGGACTTGTCACCGGGCGATTGCACAACTGCAGCGAGGATTCACTCTCCACTGAAAAAAGCTGCGGATCGGCTCCCTGCTCGCAGACTTCGAGCCTGAAGGACAGACACAGACCATGGGAATTAACTCAGACGAACCTGACGGTGATCGGGAGCTGCACGAGAATGGAGGGAGAGGGTTTCATTGCAGTTGTAAAGCAAACAATAACTCAGGCTGGTGAATAAAGATGTGGGTTAAATCTGCAGCACATTCCGCTGGCTTACAAACAAAATGCGGAAATCAGTGTTGGTTCCGCTCACTTCAAACGTGCTTCATGATTCCTGTCAGTGATTTTGGTTCACTCTATAGTTTGTTTTTCTGCCTGGATGGCTTTTGCAACATTCTTGCCTCAATCGGGCGTGAGGTGTGTTTCAGTGTTTAGCTGCGAGTACAGAGTGTGAGTGACTGTGTAGGTGTGAGTGGCTGTAGTTTCCACCGCTTCGACGCCTTCATGCCGCGGTTATTGCCTATAATAAAACAAGCAGATGAAGAAGCTCGGTCAGTGGAAGCCGACGGGGGAGGCCGTGAAGCCCCCCCCTCCCCTCCTCCCCCTAAAAAAAGAAAAAGTGCTGTTTCTGAGAGACAGAGAGAGAGAGAGAGAGAGAGGTTACAGAACACCATCGTCCTCTAAATCCATTTACAAACTTCCAAGGTACGTGGTTGCAAATTTACAGTTTCTCTTAAATTGTAATGCAGAGTTCAAAGCATGCAGACAGCGTCAAGGATTTCTGCACTACTATAGCGGGGACTGCATCATCCAGATATGCCGTGTCGATACATGTTGTATTTTTAAGTTCTAACATCCACTCGGATGCCAATAAACGGTTCATTTGGTCCATTCAGCTCACGCAGGCCTCACAATGCAGGTTTCCAGGGAAGCAGTCAGGTCAGACGAGAAGTCAAACTTCTCAAAACGACATGTTTCAAATTGAAAAACATCCCTGAAAGCACATTTCTGACTTCATCCCAACAAACATCAGCTGACGGGTCGCTTTTTTCTTTTACGTGTGGAAAATCTATATTTTTTAAGAGCATTCTGAAAAATGGAATAAATTATGGAGAGAATTAGACTAATATACAAGTAATATTCACAAGAACAATTTATGCGAAGAACTGAAGCAAAATCAAATCAGACGATGAACGCAAAAAGCGACTTCACACAACAGTCACTCAGGTGCCGGTGGAACAACTGCAAAGCTGTGCTGCACACAGGCTCACAGAGGACTTCAAAGTAAAAGCTTCAGACTAACTCACCACAGGAGACACGTCTGTCTTTTTAAAAACACCTTCAAGCTGTAATTAACACAATTTGTTTGGAAATGTATCAAGCTATGTGAGAAAGACTGTTAACCTCCTGGTGTGTCTTATCAAGTTCTTATAGATCCTGTAAACGCTGCAGAGTTTCAGAATCAGAGGAATGTCTGAAAAATGTCGTTTTGTTGCAAGCACACCACAAAGGGGGGTGGGGGTGGGGGGGTGGAGGGGGGCAGGTGTGCCTCTCCTGTGCTGAAAGTATGACTCAAACCGAGATATGATCTGGATGGGAACAAACAATCAACTGACTGGCAGGTAAATAGAGGAATTTGAAGATGAAAAGATACAGTTTGGGGTCTGTTCAGGCTTTACAACTCTCAGTTCTGCTCCCGCCTTCAGGCTGCTTTGATTCTCTGTGTGTTTGTGTCTGCTGTGTGTGTCTGCTGTGTGTGTGTGTGTGTTTGCATGTGCAATACACAGATTAAAGAAGTAAGGGGGTGAAGAAGACTGCTCTGACATTTAGAGGCTTCAACAGGCTCTGGCGCCCACCTGTTCGAGACAAAGACTGAGAGAGGACAGAAAAACAAAAGTCATTACAGAGGAAAAACCAGTACGAGCCGTTAAGGCCGCGCGATGTGGAGGAGAACGTCTGGCTGCACATTTCACTTCTAATCGTTCCTCCTCGCTCAGGCATGAAACACCGAGCGCTTGTTACTGTACTAATCATGAAGCTGCCAGCTGCAGACATTTTACTCTGTTTAATCCACGTCATGTTTTAACAAATAAGCATCAAGTGTTTTGCTTTTATGTCAAAAATTGTGTTTTCTTTTTTCAAATCTATCTGTTGATCATTTTCTGTGGTAAAACTTAAAACTTAATTTGTTCAAAAACCCCAAAACCAAACAAACTATTGATTGAATTTCAACTTTCTGGATTCTTGTAAATTATAAACGTAAATAACTGTCAGACTGCAAAAACAGTTGTTGGTTTGATGCTTTCAACTTCAATTATGTGGTGGGTTTTTATTTATCCTCTTTGACTGTGTTCAAACATGGGTTTGCACGAAATATGTGATCTTTTTTAACTCAATTCCTCAAAAGTTACAATAACACAGTTCTAAAAATATGTTCACTGCCATACCAGCTGATACTCTGACTAATAACTCACTTCCTTGCTTTTATCAAAGGCGAAAGGCAAAGCTTAAGAGAAAATACGAACGAGAATAATAAAACTATGAACTATGTAACCATGTATTAAATCGGAAGCGAGGGTCAGACAAAAAAATGTGGTCACAGAAACAGAGAGGTTGTCGAAATATTGCTTCAAGTGAAACCTAAACGATCGTACAGAATTCGTTTTCCGATGACTCAACACCGATTCACAGCAACCACACGAGGAAGGAACATCCTTCGATTTGTGCAAGTCCACTGAATCACTCACTCACCAGTCACCCTTGTTTGACCAGATTCTCTGTAATTAGAGTTTAATCCTGAAACGCAGAGAGAGAGAGAGAGAGAGAGAGAGAGAGAGAGAGAGAGAGCAACACAGAGGAAGCCTGCAGCCAAGTGTCAGCAAAGCCTCGTCTCATCACCTTCAACATCACAGCAGAGTCTCCACAATCAAACGCTTTAATTGCGAGTAAGTTACAGTTTTGCATGGTTCAAAAGAAAGAAAAAGAAATACAACATTACATCGAACTTCCTGTTTTCAAAATTCACAAAACAAGTCAAAGGAGCAAATAAAACAGTTCTTTAATAAAGAGAGACTCGCGCCTTAAAATGTACAACATGTTCTTCACAGCAGTGTGTCTTCATAAGGTCACTGATGTAAAAGCCATCGTCCAACTTCCATCACCACATTCAGTGTTCGATTGTTTCGGGTCAGGAGAAATTCATTCAATCAATGTGCATCTTCTTGGTTCTTTTTTGGATAAATAAATCACATATTTGAGGACATAAAAATACATGACCTATGCAAATACCTGAGAGCCCTCCCATCAGAAAGTCAGAGTCGACCGATCCGCACGCATTCCTCTATGATTTTGATATGCAGTGCCAAAATATACAGTTTGTATAGGAATTCTTATAAAATACAATGCACCCTGGAACCCTGCCATTTGCGTTTTTGTAAACATTTTTCTTCACACACAAAGTTCACAAAACTATTTGCATCCACATTTCAGCAGAAAAATAGACATTTAGCACACTCACAGTCGAAATGTACAAAAGAAATCCCCTCAATCTGGAACTAGAATTAAGATTTTCAAGTAAAGTCCTCACCCCCCCCGCTTATTTTTTCAAATAATTTTGTTTTTATGGCTTCTTCATTTCAAGATTTTGTATACAAACAAGGCCTTATGTTGTTATTACGCAACTAAAGTGAGAATATAGATTCATCAAAGAAAATAGAGAAACAGCAACAGATAATCTGATGTGGATAAATGTCCAACCAAATATAACCCAAAGAATAAAAAAAAAAAAAATCAAAAAATTAACAAAATATAAGATTTAGTTTAATTTAGCTTCACTTCTGTGTAACATTGTTCGTTGCAATGAAGATTAAAAAAAAATCTTTGTTCATATTTCTCATTTCATTCATCGTATGAGTACGATTGGAAATTGGATCATTCTTCAGGAGGACCCACGTCTGAGGCATGTCAGGAGACGACTATATACAGCAACAGACAACAGACAGAGGAATGTGTGCAGTCTATATCACAGCTGCAGGATGTAAACGTTTTCCAGTGCCGACACGTCACACACACTGCCTTTTTTTTTATGCTAGCTGGGCGCCGATTGCGCATTCGAGAAGCAACATGTAAACAGACAAAAAGCTGCCTTTTGATTACGTCACAAACATAAAAAACAGAACCGATCGCCGAGTCTCTCCTTCGATCGACTGTCTCGGAAAGCGAGTGAAAATAAAAATAATGCCAAACTTCTGGTGCGTCGTCACTCAGTAAAATGATGCTCAGGAAAGAAAAATAAAGAGAACAAACTTGAAGTAGTAAAGATCTGCTCTGAGAATGTTCTTCAAAGGACTTGCCTATGTTTTTGTCAACCACTGGTACCTAAACTTCACTACGACAACTGAAAAACAAACGATCTCACTGACTACAGAGAGACATAAAGTGCATGACCAACTGTACCAGGCACAGTCTTAATCGAGGAGAAACTGGTCTCATAGGTCAAAAACTGTTATCCTTCAGTGTACTGCAAACGTTGAGGTTCTCCTCCTTCCTTTTTCCATGTAATACACAGGAGCTTTAAGCTGTTTGAGGTTTGTCGAGGTGTTCTGGGATGCTACACGGTTTCAGTGAGTCGTACTTCGTGGGAACTCTCCACTCGTTCCTCTTTCTCAAGCCGTCTCTTTCTCCATCCTCTTTGCAAAACGTCACGCACGGCGCCGCCAACATTCTGGCTCGCAACAAGTGCGAGTCACAGAGCGTGCACGCGCCGTCGACCATCGGGAACAAACAGATTTCGGCCTTTATAAGTGAGATCTGGTTGAAAATACAACAGGAGCATGCCAACATCGTAACAGTTTTGAAATTAAACTTAAAAAAAAAAAGTGGCCCTGTATCGGTTCTGATCTAAAAATCAGTGAATAGACAAATTAAATGTACACGCGTACTCATTGAAAGCATAAAGTAAGTTAAACCAGAGATCATCAGTATCTCTGTGTGTCCCTTTGGTTTCACCATCAGACTGACGCCTGGATTTTCCAGATACTCTTTGTTATTTTTTAATCATAAAGTATAATTTGGATGTTTTTGTTGCCGCCCCCTGCCTTCTCAAAACATTCATGTATATAAGGGTGCTTCAGAAGTGAGTGAGTCACCAGGATGTGAGATTTGTGTAGGAGCAACAAGCGAGCCAAACAAACGGCCGGTTATTTGTGCAAATTGCTCTGGAAGCTCATAAAGAGGATGAGAAGCAGGAGACGGCCGAGGACGTGAACTCCTTGAGGTCACCAGCTGAGGAGGGAGCCGCGTCCAGCGGCGCCGCCCCGCCCACTCCGGCTTCAGGATCAATAGTGGCGCCTCCGTCAGTGAGCAGTTGCTATAGAGGACTGCGTGTGGATACAAGCAACTAATTCAGTTTCATGATCCACAGTCACATTTACTGACGTGTGATGAATAAGATCTCATAGCTGATAAACAGACGAGGATAATTTCAGTTTCACTTCATTTTGCAGTGAGGCGCTGACTAACGTCATAGCAGGTGTTTTAGACTGAGTGTAGAAAGGTCAAAATATAAAACAATGGAGCTTGTTCTGCTGGAAGTGTTTACAGGTTGTAGCCTGTGGAGAAGTCCTTAGAGATGTTGGTCACGCTGATGAAACATCAGAAACACGGACACGTCTGAAACGCGTCTCGTGTTCTCCAGAAAAAGAAAGATGGCGTCGTTTTTTTTCACCAGCTCATTTTCTGATCGGACATTTTTTGAGAACTACAAAATGCGGTCAAAGAAAGGACGTAGCTTTTGTTTGGTTCCTCATTTCTTTGTAGTTATGAACTGCAAACACTTCCTAGAACACCTCCAAATGCATCATCACTTAGTCAAAAATTCTAGGAAGAATTGATCGTGAGGATGAAGTTTTGTGGCATCAGCACACGAGCAAGCGAAGCTTCACACTCTGTTTGTGATTGTTGCCCCTTCGGTGTGCAACTTGTATGGACGCATCTCCTCATGGACCAGTCAACAGAGTCGAAGCCCCTCATGGTACCTCAAGAAGAACATTTGCATCATTGTAATTATTGAGCCACTATTGATGATTGTTTCTGAGAGAGTCTGATGAAGGTTCTCAGTCATCCAGTTTAAGTGTGATGGCTCCATTTACTTCAATCTCAGTAGAAATTCATTGACAGATTTCATGATAATTAAACAGGCCACGACCCAACTGGTCCTTTTTGAGGGTTGTTATGACCGACTGAACATCAACTACTTTTTGTTGTATCTAAATAGTTTTCTGGCCAACTTAACGAGTTCCAGTTTGCACAGATCTCACATGGTGGTTAGGTGTTCCTGTTCTTTTCTGTATCTCACAGCTGAAGAATTAAACATGTTTTGTCACAAATAAAAGCTTAAAGGACGCAGAAAGAGACGATTCTTCAGAAGACGACAAAGAAAAAAAATAAAACAACCTAAACTCTTCCGAGCCGTCCGACAGCTGTTCCAGGATTCATTCAGAGAGAGTGAGAGCAAAAACAAACTTACCTTCCTTCTTGTGTATTTAAATAAGTAGAAAAAATGTGTCTTTGGCCCAAACCTTCATGTGATTGTTCAACTCAAAAAGTAGCTTAGAGAGGAGTCTGATTGTGCTACACCATGTCTCCGATGCCTCGGCGCCGAGGACGGACGCCACGCTCACTGGAATGTGTGCTCGCCGCGGACTATGTGCGAGGAGAACTCGTAGCGGTCTTTGCTGCGGTGGCCGCAGATGTTGCACTCCAGCGGATCCCGGTATCCATGGCAACCCATGTGGATGGTGTACATGACGTGGTCCAGGAAGAGCACGCGGCAGTGCTCGCACTGGAAGGCCCGCAGCTCGTGGCCCTCGCGGCCGAACACCCGCACGCCCTCGTGGCTCGCCGGTCTCTCCGCCGCCGCCCGCGCCAGCCCGCCGCCCACGCCGGCCGCGCTCCGTGGCGAGGCGTCCCGGAGCCGCTCACCTGAGTAGAGCACCGCCGGGCTGGCCTGGGACCGGAGGCCCGGGGGGGCGCCGCCGCCGCCGCCGCCGTGGTAACCCTGGCGCTCCTGAGGGCTGCTGCGAGCCGAGTCGGCCGACTCCACGCCGCTGTGGCAGGGCGAGTCCTCGTGACCCGGTTGGGGCGGCTTGCCCGGCCTGGTTAAGGTGGTGGGGCCGTTGGAGGCCGGGTGGCCGGGGAAGTCGTGGGGCGGGGGCGGCTGCGCCGGCAGCACGTCGCAGCTCACCGGGCGGTCCGTGCGGTGGCCCAGCGGCAGGACGTGGTGGAAGAGAGGGTTGACCATCGGCACCACATCTGACATGGCCAGGGAGGGGCCGGGGTGGTGGAGCATGGGCCGCAAAGTGTCTGATCCCAGGTAAGCCAGGTCCATCATGTGTGGGTGCATCATCTCAGCCTGCTTGTCGTACTTGAGGCCCATCTCGTAGTTCATGTCGTAGCTGTAGCGAACCATCTTCTCACCTGCAGAAACACGACATCAAACACATCAGATTCCATCTATTTTACACACTCTGCAAAACTGTAGTGTCTCTGCATTTGTTTTGCATGTTTAGAGTATTTAAAAAAATGTTTTCAGGAGATTATTCTTGTTTGCAGAGTCACTGTTAGAAAGAAGAGGAGCAATTTTCAACTTAAGTGAAGAGAAAGTGCAAAAAAACCTGGTTGGAGATCGTTTTGCTGCTCCAAGCACAAAAGATAAAACTTGCAAAAATACAAGTGCTGTTTAAAACTTCCTTTCTCAAAGGTGAAAGTTCTGTCTGCAGATATTTAGCGTCCTGTTTTTCACGTTTTGTATTCTATTTTGAAGTCTAATGAGGTGGAAAGCCCCATCCATCGACGGCTGCACGAGTTAACCCCTCCTGAACAGGGATGCGGTGAGCTGTTGTTTTTTTCTCTTGATAAGAAGCAAGGGCAAAGTTTTACAGGTGTACCAAACCACAGAGTGAAGAGCGAACAACACTTCCTCGCCTCACGTGTCGCACGCTCGCTCTGGCTTGCTCGGTGTCTTCTTCTAATAATGTGGCAAAGGAAAAAAACAAAAAAAAATCTGTGCTCCTAAGTAGGGCGAAGCTGAAGTTTGAGGTTATCCTGTCAAATATATACAACACTGCAATGGAAACTAAAACACGTTTAAACAGAGAAATCTGAAGGGAAGCCAAAGTATTGAAATGTTGACACTGTGTTCAGTTCGAAGTCAATTCATTGTCAGGCGAACACGCTGTTGAGTTTGAATAAATCGAAATACTGTTTAAAACCATTTTCCATTGGAACCAAAATTAAACAGAAATCCACTGAAATGCAGCAGAACGACGTTTAAGGTTGAGGTACAAAACCACAGTCACCACATTAAAAAAAGACAGGAAGAAAATCTAGTTTACTGTCAGAAAGAGCAGTTGCTCTCAAATCAAGTCTTATAAATCGCACCTTTAGCTAGGTTTTTTTCCATTCTCATCTCCACAGCTGCCAAATCACGCACTCACCTACGAACTTCTGAGGCGTGGTGCTCTTCCTCTTGCCCACGTTGCTGTGGAGCCTCTCAATGACGGGCGGCCGATCAAAGGCCGCCATGCTTTTGACTTCTGCCATCGGCCGCGGCTCCTTCGTGGCGTCGCCTTGTACGATGGGGAAGGCAAAAACGACAACAGGACATCAGACACAGTCCTCTACAACAAACGTCACCACGTGAATGATCAGAGTTGAGGAGTCAAAGTGGAGTTTTCTCAGCTGAAAACTACAACTCAACACTGGGATGTTTTGCTCTGGAATACAAAACAAGTTTTATTGGAAACGGGTCGCTAAAATCATGTTACCCAAACTGTTCATGTGTTGTTGGGAAGCCTGTAAAAATATTAGGAAATAGTTTCATTACTGTTTGAACTTTTCAAGGTTTTGTGGGTGTAAAACAGCTCGGATTAAAAAAAGTTTTAAAGCTACATTTTCACTCTGCTGCTTCCACTCACAAAATACAACACAGCATTTTATTCATTAATTAAGCAGCACACATGTACATGTACAACTGATCAAAACAACTCCAAACACAACTATAAACCAATAGATAGAAATTATGAAATGAACTGTCTACACTCATTTATGTGTTTGTGTTTAAGTAGATTCTGAGTTGTTATTCTTCCCACTGTGTGTCGGTGTGTTTGCATGTGTGTTTGCAGGATCAGTTGCATGTGCACTGTGTGCTGGTTGAAGTTGCCGTTGGTAGTTTTCAGTTTCAGTCCCGTTCTCACCTGTGTACGGGCCGGTGTTGGCGGTGGGATCCAAGCCGATCCCCTGCAGGTAACTATGGCAGCGCTCTTTGTGTTCCTCCAGAGACGTGCGCTGTTTGTAACTCCGCCCACAATAGTTACACTTGTGTGGTTTGCCAACTAAAAGTGAAGACATTCGAGGGAGAGGTGATTAGTTTCATTCAGTGCTTCACAGAAAGCGAGTGGGCAGCGTCCAATGCCGCAGTATTCAGGCGGTGTGTGTAGTAATGAGCACCGCGATCTGTCAGTAGTACAAACAAACCAAAAGTGAGCGTCTGAGATCATGGAGATTCCACTACTAGTGTGAGGATTCCACACGACTATCGCCAGACAGAGTGGCAAGAAAGTGGTGGGCGAGCGAGTGAGCGAGCGAGCGAGAGAGATGGCTGCTCCGTGAAGTGTCTTTGCTCTGTGAAACACAGAGCGCACTCCCACTGTCGGAGCTGATCATGCATCCCATGGTGGCGGTAGGAAACTGACTCCAAGTAAAACTGCTATGGAGGTGTTCTGTGATTCATTGTGCCATTTCTGTTTTATTCAAATGCTTCCAGCCGAGACAAGTGGAAAGATGAAGACTTTAACTTTACATTTATCAGCCATGAGCCCATCTATCTCTGCAAATATGTTAGTAAAGGTTCAATAATGTTATTATATATTCTGCTAGGGTCAAAAATAGGAGCTTCTTTTTAATTGTTTTTTTTTTTCATTCATTTGTGTTACATTATCTGATTCTACTTCCTGTTTCAGAGAGACCCCCTGTGACACAGGAAGTGCAGCTATAAACTGACCAGTGGGCATAAGCTGAGACGAAAGTTGATCAAAATAAATGAATTAAAAAAAAAAAAATCAACTCTTAGTTCCATTCTGTTGCTGTTGACAGACTCAGACTGTTTATGATGTCCACAATTCACAAAAGCCACGAGAGAGAACAGAAAAAAGTACTTAGTTCATATCCAAGTCAATCATAAAACCAAAAACATGATCTTAGTCGTAGAGGAGTTCATAGAAATATCAGATGTTATGTGGTGACTGACGGACAAGCTCGGCGAAGGAGCTCGTGGACACACATGTGCTCCAATGTGACCCAGACACCAACATGAGCCACGCGACACCGTGAGCTTTTGCCGGTGACAGCGAATACCGGGAGGATGTGTGGATGATGAGAAGAGAGAAACCAAACACATTTCACTCTGAGACAAGACAGCGACAGCATGCTCATGTGTGCTCACACATGTGAAGAGCAAGGCGACGGTTCACACACCACGAGCCTCCTCTGGCTCACAGAAAGTCTCACAAACCTGCCGATGAGCAAACTTCAGCCAAATAACTGACTAGTGCTTCAATTGTAAATGATTGTGCTCCATTGTGGTTCTTGGGAATGACAAAACCCCACTTGTCACACAATACCATGACCTGTCATGGCCAAGCTTTTTCTCTCCCCATGAATCGTGGGAAATGATAATAGGTCGCACTGCTCCATAAGTCATTCAGCAGATCTGTGGTCGATGAATAACGTGGTATTGATCAAACTCAAAACTCGGTTTTATTATCATTTCTCTGAGTATGAATATTAAGTGACACAAAAAAAATGTGGTGGTTAATGACAAAAGGTTTCAATATTATTAAAGTGTGCGTAGGCGTCCCTGCAGGGTCATAGCAACAATATTCATTCGGGGGAATGAAAGAGTTACCTCGACGTCATCATGGAAATGATTTTCTTTGCCGCTTTCCAGCCGTGAAACTCTGACAGTGGAGTAGGCAGTATTAAATCAAGTATCACTGCTTGTTCTCAGCGGATCACATCTACACAATATCTCTCAAGTACACACACACACACACACACACACACACACACAGCAGAGCACTCGCGCACAACGTAGACTTCATTACTTTTTCATGTTTATACAGCCACCCACACACAACCTTGTGCAGATGTTGGATGGACCTGAAGAATCCACCTTTCAGCTGCTATTCTTATTCATGCAAACAGTCCACATTGTGAACTCAGACACACTTGACTGATTGCATTTGGGTGAAAAAATAGGAACTTGCATGAGTTTTGGATGTTAAAATATGTGAAACTGCTCACCTCATGATTTTCCTGCACTCTGACTACGTTGATCAACTGAGGCTGAAAGGTCAGTTTTCAGCCTGACACTCAGCTGAACCGTCTTTATTTCTTCCTTTCCGTCGCGCCACTACTTCTTTCCTCTCACCTCTCTTTTGTTTTTGCCATTTTTCACACCTGTTCCTGCTGGCAGAGCACCAGACCACAACTGCCAGATTTTTGACACTGAGAGACTCTGTGGTCGGTCCTTTGGCTTAGGACAGAGTCAGGATGGTCCCATTTGGCAACACCGGATCCTCTTATGGCCTTTCTCAATTAGTACCCACTCAGCACGACCCGGCTCTGTTCGTTGTCCAATAAAGTTGCGTCCTGCCATAGTTTGTGCAGAGGAGCAATGCAACTCCAAACTCGTGCCTTCCAATGTGACACACATACACACACATGCACACACGCACACACGCACACAC
>JAUESF010000022.1:7731065-7742791 GCA_032274765.1 Malacoctenus tetranemus | reverse complement strand
TGTGTGTGTGTGTGTGTGTGTGTGTGTGTGTGTGTGTGTGTGTGTGTGTGTGTGTGTGTGTGTGTGCGCACGCGCTCGCCTCTCTTTGTATTGATGCTGTGCAGGACTACCAACCTGTGGCAACATGTTGTTTTTTCTGTTGCCCGAGTTTGCTTTCTCCTTTTACAGTGTACAAACTATGGATGTTGGTAACAGCAACTGAATCAAACTTCTGAAGGTGCAACTGGAGTAAACATCATTTTTGGTGTCATGTTCCTCCACAAGTTCTTAAAAAAAACTTGCAGCAGAGTTTTTGAAGTCACTTGAAGTCAATCAGCAAGGATTTACAGTCACCACAGTAGACTCATAAAGGCAAGGAGGGCTCGGATCATTTTCTAATTTCTATCTTTAACACTGTGGCAATTCTTTGGTGTTTTTTTGTAGATGCTCTGTAATGTGCTGGTTTCACTCTGCACCATGTTTGTGAGGTCACGGAGGGAATCAGGTGGCACCTGTGCAGGCCTCAGAAAATCTATTTCTGCCAGCCTGATCTCATTACCTCTCTGGTGGATTTGGTTTAGTTTTTTTCTTCTTCCTCTGTCAACACAAACTGTGCCCATTCATGTGCTGTACTCATTACTTATGCTGTTTACCTTCACTGCTCTCTGCAATTGTTTTGGTTTCAATACAGTCCTCAGTCACATAAAACCCGACTTGCTTCAATCTCGTTTGTCATTTGAGCCAGTTTAAGGCACAGTTGTGTTTTCAAAAATGAAGCAGCGTGGAAATGAACAAACAACATCCCTACATTCTGCTGAAACAGTGATGAAAATATACTGTGAGAAGAAAGACTGTCACACCAAAAGTTGTTTTGACAGTCATCATGACATGTAGTATATGTTGAGGTAAGCCTGTAAAAAGAGGATGCCAGGAATGAAAGCAGAAGTCCCATAAGCTAGAATAGAATTGGGCTCTCAATTACAGTAGCAGTCGCTGTCCTTAACTCATAATGTACTGAGATAAAGAAAGGAGAAAAAAAAGCTGTTTATCTGAAAGTGTTGAGCATTTTCTACAGGAGCTTGAAGCACCTTTAACACAAGACGTGTAATTTCCCTCTTGTTTTTTGATGTTATGCAGTGTTGCATCTGTTGTCTTTTACTGCAGCTCCGTCCTGTGGTAAATATGGGAAAATGTTGATTCAATACTGGTCGAGCCTCTGTATGAACCGCTGTACTACACAAGAAAGGTAAAACAAATGACACCAGCTGGAAGTCCCATCACAATAAAGGCCTTTTCTCTTCCAGATAGTGTTTTATTTGATGATGCAAGACGGCATTTAGCATCCATCTTTCAAATTTCCTCTTTGACCACCAGCTGGTAAATGGCTGAATGCTTCCCTCTGGTGTCTGTAAGCTGAATGATTGAGTCTCTGAAAAGACCATAAAACAAAAAAAAATAAAAATAAAAAAAAGACGGAATGAAAGTTAAAGATCGACAGAGAAGGTTGTCATCCCCAGTTTCCCCTGACAAAAGCCAGCATGAGGGTTCTGAACCAGTTGTGGTTGAATACTTGAAAGGCTTTTGCTGTAGTTTCTCTGTCTCGCTCGCTCGCGCTCTCTCCCTTTCTCTGTCTCTCTCGCTCTCATACCCACCCACACACAACACTGCAGTCACATTAAATAAAGGCCTTCTTTAAATTTTGCACTTTTTCCAAAAAACTGGGACATTAGTTTGGAATGAAACCATAGGTTCATGATTTCGTCTTTTCTGTGGCATTTTTTGCGAGTACACTGGAATATAATACTGTTACACACACCTGAAATGCAGCCACTGCACATGAGATTGTACTCAGGTTTTTGCTATGGCAACTTGGCAGCAGCAGCCCTAAATCAAAGGAACAGAAAGGTTGTGTTCAAGGCGGTATGCAGGAGGAAAAGCAGCAGTATGCTTTCTCCATAGAAACAGACAGTATACGAGTCCAGCAGAAAAACATTCATCCAAAAAGGTCACATCAAAAATAAGAAGTGCGTTTCTCTTCAAATAGAACTAAATGCAATCTAATGAAACAGGAAAAAAATAAAAGCCAAATGATGTCATGTAACGTACATACATTACACATGAAATCTCCTCACGATGTAAAACAGCACAACAGTATAAGAAGAAGAACCAGACTGGAAACAGTCTAATGTGGGCTGAAGCAAAATGACATTGTATCATGCATATCAGCATGACGTTTGTTTCTATTCACACAATCAATTTTCAGTTTCACACAAGCAAACACCGACAACTGGCAGTGGACCTTTTCACCTGTGTGAACGCCCACAAGCAACTGACTGAGGTTGATGTCACTTTTCATTTTACATCAGGGAATTTCTCAGAGGAAGGATGCATGTTTTTTGGGGGGGAGGATGGAAAACTACTTTCAGAAATAAACAAACAAAATAAAAATACTCTAGAGTGTCTTCTCTAGTGCAAACTGAAGGGAGAGAAAAATGAATTGGGACGAACAATAACTTGGAATTGCAGAAAGATTTGTATGTGAAGAAAAACTGGAGGAAAGCACATATAGCAGAGCAACAAACTGCTCTCAATATGTGATATCCTGGTAAAGTCTGACAGAGGGCACTGGTGGTCCATCAGAGAAACCCTGCAGCCGGAGCCATTAAACTGAGCGCAACTTCCACAACTCTTCTCTTAACTGCTGCAATAACTAACAACAGTAAAGTGTGCAGCATTCACACAGCGGTGCAAGAGCATTAACTTCCTGGGTTGACTGTGAGACACAGAACACTCGGAGTGGCGTCTTTGTTAAGCCCTGCAGTCCCAGCGAGCGCTGCCGTTCAGGTTCACGCCGTGTGGCCTGTCGGCGCCACGGTGCCTTCCTTTCTTCACCAGCGCTTTCTGAAGTCTGAAGCTGTGAGAGCACAAAAGTGACTCGAAACCCAAAGCCTCACATCTGGAGCCGCGCACTTCGCCACGGAAATCCCCCCCCAGCGTGCTCACACGTGTTCAGGCTGCAGCTCAGATCGATATGGGAAACACGGACAATGATATTCCTTTTTTTTTTCTTAATATTCTCATTCAGTGTGTGGGTGAAGAGTGGTGGTAATTATGTAAAGGGAGGGTCGTGTGTGTTCATTTGTGTGTGTGTGTGTAGGAGGGTGGCAGTGAGTGGTTATTAAAGCTGCACATACGCACGCTCGTGTTTAAGGATGCAAGCAGTGATTTTGCGAGCTGATCAAGGCTGACCGGTGCAGTTTCCTCGCTGGCTGCTGAGACTCTGACAGGCAGTCCAGCTCTGTTTTCGTTACGAATGTGACAGTAATTATTCAAGCCTCCTGTTGCATTACCCCCCCCCCCCACACACACACACATACCCCGCACCCCCTGCTGAGGTCTTTGCATTTAGTTCTGCATGAAAATTAGCACTGTATTTCAAAGAGCGAGCGCTTCGGATGGAGGCAGTAATGTGCAGTCGGCCTTTTATTTTTACAATGTCCGTGCAGCTTTTCCTTCGCCAGTGCCCAGTATTAATGGTGTGGAGCAAAAATATCCAGCACTGAGGTTTTGCTTTTGTTTTTACTTAGCATGAACATAATGTCTGCATGCAATCAGGTTTGTCACTCTAATACCGTAACATACAAACACGATAAGGATTTCAATTCCAGTACCGTATGAAGTCATAAATAGTAAATGGACTTTACATAGATGGTTCATTATGCCACTCAAAGAGTCTCTGCATATTTTACATGATGGGGTAGATTCACAGGTTCACCCCCACAATCATCAACTCAAGCATGCACCAATGGTGGCAGCTGCCATGCAAGGTGAAAATGTAGGTTTAGTTGTCTTGGCCAACCATATAAAAAATGCATGGACAGGATGAGGTTGGGTATCAAACTGGAAGAAAAGAACCCGCTCCACCAACCGAGCCACAAGCCCAATACATTTTCGATACTGTAGTGATAACAAAGTGTCTGATTTTCAGTCATTTCTGTTGCTTCTGCCCCCAATTTGTCCAAACAAACAGCTTCTCCAGTGGCAGAGGCCTTTTTCTTATCTCAGGACAAAAAAACAGGCAATTAGAGCTTGGGTGCTAAGTGGAGTTGTGCCGATAGGCCACTTTTATTCTCCACACTTCCGAGACCTGAGTGTCGGTTTTAAAAAGAAAACTGTTCCACAGAAGATTTCCGTGCACCATCACAGTACAGAATATGCTGCATGTTTGCAACAGGAAAAAAATCATGAAAATGAATGTTGAGAGCAATCTGATAAGCAGCAGGATGATTGTCCAAGTTAGGGTGAATGCTGGAGACTGATAAGAGAAGTAAGGATAAGAAGATGTTTGGGGGACACAAAGGAAGCGTGACAAGCTGCAGTCTCACATTGTGTGCTTTCACACTTAGTTTGGTGAGCACGAGTATGTTCACACTGTCACAGTGCCAAATCGCAGCGCATTGTTCCCCAAAGAAGGAGAATGTAAAGCTCTTGACACTCAGTTGTGGTAATTTGGGCCACTTTAATAAAAGACAACAAGCTGTCGTCACCGGCATCAAATAGGAGTTTATTTTTATTCACTTTTGCAAAGCGCCAAATATTTTGGTGGGTCAGATGTCATGCTCATCACTTTCTAAAGGGTGGTGGCCAATTTGAGTCTGTGATGACTAAAACGTGGGCGTCCGAACAGCACAACATGACTTTAGACACAACACCAAGCCTACATGTGCCTGACTGAGAAGGACAGATGCCCTCAGGGTCTGAAGTTGCAGAAGCAATTTGAGCCCACCAGAAAAGTTAAAGCATGCTTTCCATGGCACACATTCTAACAGATGAGGTCTCCCATCAGGCAGACACTCAGGCCTTCTTAATAGACTCACAGAGAAGTGAAGAAACATCCAATCTGAAAATCTTCCTAATAAATACTGACATGCCTACGAGGGAATTGTTGCCGAGGTCTCACAGCAAGAAGCTCCATTCAGATAATAACGTTCCCAGTGGAGTTCGCAGGTTCTGCCTGCATGCGTGGGTGTTTTTAGCTCCTTCCTCTCAGAGTCCAGACTTCTTTGGGTTTTGGTAAATTGAATAGAGCCGTGAATGATGTGGGGATGACTGGCGATGCCTTTTTGCTACGACTGTGACTGACCGACGACCTGTCTTGTGCGTTTCTCTGGATTTCTGGCCAGTTTGGGCTGGAAAAGACAAAGCAGGAGGGACGACTGGATGGACTTCAGATGGATGTGTGGTAGAAAAGTCTTTCCTCTCTGGATAATTGAAAGGGTCAGCACCCCATCGCCCCTTACAAACCAGCCACCCCCCCTGATAAGGGGGACGTTGCTATTACCCACAAACAATCAGCGGGTCCACCTCGAGGGTTTAGTCCCAGTGGCAACGCCTGCATGGACCACTGACTAGCAGCACAGTCACCGACAGCCAGTCAACCCCATATAACACCAACACCTTTCAAAACTCCTCCAGGGCTTCGACTGAATCTATTAACTGAAAACAAGAAGTCGATGTACAGTCGTGTGCTCAACAGACCGCTGCGCCGCAATAACAACTCAGCTACATCCGTTATTTTATGAAAACAAAACACACGGCGCACTCAGGCTGATTGTGATTTATGCTTATATTACACTGGCTTAAACTGCAAGTCAATAGCAGGTCAGGTTTCCCACTATCTCAATGAACACATTAATTTTCCCTCCGCATCCAGAGTGCTGGAGGAAGTAACCCCGAAAGTCAGTTAAATCAATAGGAGGATAGTATATTAAAGCTCATTTAGCTATCTTAACACACACGTCTCTGTTCACAGACATGAAGGGCACTTATTTATGACTCTGTATGTGTGTGTCTGTGGTCTAACTCATCACCTTCTCTTCACACATACACTCTCAGGTCACAAATAAGCCCATGCTGAGACGATGCTATCGATCAGCAGAGGCAAACATGTGGAGTGCGGGCAACAAAGACCAAAGCTCACTGCCACACGGTGCGCAAAACAGCACAGAGTGTTATTCAGGAGTTTATGAACAGGCGCACAGTGAAGGCATCCCAAATGTTTCAGTGAAATGAGTGACAAGCTTTCAGCAATGTTTGTTAGAGAAACACTTTGACGATGCTCGATGCCTCCGGTTATATTCTTTGTCCAAGAAATTTCGGGCCACTCAAAATTCATCCAAAATTATATTTCTTAAAACTCAAATGTAAAACTTGTCGTCGCTTTCTGAACTTCAAGGTTTTTGCAGCTTTTTCAAGTATTGCTACCAAGGTGAGAGAGCAACATTAGGCCTCAGTCATTTATATATTTATTGTTCAATTTGTAGTGAACCTGCCAATCTCCTTCTACGGCGGCAACGAAAATCTGGTCCTTTGTTGGCGTTTACTTGGTGCTTCGCGATTCATTTTTCCACGAAGCAAATGCGTTTCATTTGAAAGTTGGATGCAGACAAAGTAAGGTCAATAGACTGTTTAATTTATTCCCACCGTGTGTGCACACCCCGGACTGTGAAATTGCGGCGCAAAAAATAGAGGCAATACAGAGACTTTGAAAACACTCAGCGAGCACATCTGCCTGCAGAGCAGAGCAGCACTGCTCTTGCCCCCCTTCATTTATGCTGTTTGTTGTTCTGTTTGTGTGCACCAAAATGTGGGAGCTCATCTGATGAGTGTGTGGGCCTGTCGCTTTGTGCCAGACCTCCTTCCACCCACGCGCACGCTCATGCTCACCTACACACACACGGACCTCAGTCCGTCATCCTTGACCTTGTGAAAAACGCCTCACAGACTAAAGGAAAGGGGTTTTGAGAGAATGACATATCACCTTCCTCTGTACTACATCAGAGTCCAATCACACACGGCCTCGTAGTACTGCCCTCTGGATTTGTTATGGCGTTTTGATGCTCACTGTTTACACGGGATTTATAATCATGGCTCCAGTGCCCCACGAGGGCTCAAGCAGATCCTGCTCGATGGCAAACAAAACCAAATTACCATGCAAAGGCATCTGGCAGACTGTTCATCATGACCAAGGTCAAGGAGCTCTCTGGTTTTGAAAAACATGAAGACGTGCGTCCACACACTTGTCACCGCCGCTCTCTAAACAGTCCTTTGTGTTGGCTGTCTGAGAGGCCTTTGAATCCAGGCCTGGGTGCTGCACCGAGTCAAGCAGCACCGGCACTCTGTGTTGGGTTTTTGCAGCAATGATTAAAGATCTCAGCGGATGATCAGGCTGTTTCATTTTTGTTGATTGCTGTTAGTTTATCATCATCAATTCATTACAATTGGTCTAAATCGTTTCTTGTTAGTGATTGAGAGACCACAACAGCACAGTTTAATCACAGAATAATCTGAAAAACCCCCCAAACAGATCATTTTTGATACGTCTTTGTTCGGTAACACGAGTATTCCTGTAGAAATGACATCTCAATATTATAAAAAGCCGTTTGTTTAACTTAAAGAAATTTTTTGTTAATGTTCCATTTTTCATGAGATAATCCTATAAAAT
Source organism: Malacoctenus tetranemus (assembly GCA_032274765.1). Taxonomy (NCBI): domain Eukaryota; kingdom Metazoa; phylum Chordata; class Actinopteri; order Blenniiformes; family Labrisomidae; genus Malacoctenus; species Malacoctenus tetranemus. The sequence goes on along the minus strand of JAUESF010000022.1, from coordinate 7,735,308 downwards.
GCATCACAGCCTCCAGCTGTGTTTTAATCAGACAACATGCTTGGGCATCAAACAAGTCCACTGAAGAAAAAAAAAACTGTAACTTTGTTCAATGAAGTGAGATTGAAAGAAATTGTCTTCTATAGAATTATCAGATTTGGGACACAGTTGGGGGGGAAAATGTGCTTCAAGAGGTTTGAGAGTAAATCTCTTTTGGCAAGCAGAAGTCAGCTGCAGTAGCTGAAGGCTACGGGATGAGCGATGTCATTACACCAGCATTGTGAATTCGATTGGTCACAGCTCATATGTGGCAAAACAACCTCAGTGTTACACCAATTTGTAACAGGACTTAATGAGATCAGTGGATTCATGAACGAAGCACATTACCAAGGGTATGACATTAGACTCGCATGTGCATATTTTTATTGGCACATGTGTGACACACACACTGTACAGCTGGAGTCATATTTACTGAGGATGATATAGTTTGAAAACTAAAGGCTACAGGGAGTTGAAGAGTAATGGCAGCTTTAATTGTGCGCTTCATTGTTATATGAAAGTTTGATGAAAAATGCAACACAGCAAATACACGGACCAGTGTGTTGAGCCCTGTGTGTTTACAGACATGTGCCACTGATGGCTGAGGACGATAAACAATCAGAATGCGAGCAGGAAAAAGACATTTTCAGCATTTTCAGGTGAATGCTATCAATCTTACTGCCTCGTTCAGTCTTCCAGAGTTTCTGCTCGTCCAATCAGCCTCCATCTCCCCGGGCTGAACCCCCATCTTTGCGAACTTTGCCACTGATCGTCTGCACTGGCGCATATGTGTGTGTGTGTGTGTGTGTGTGTGTGTGGGGGGGGGGGGGGGGGGGGGTTGTGTGGGGGGGGGTTGTTGTGTGTGTGGGAAAATTCACACTTCGACTTGCCGACTGCCAAACCACTGAAACCATTGTGGACATTTTGTTAAGTGGGGGCGTTTACAATACATGGGCTCCTATTTCCCAAACAGTCAGCGACTGCTTTATGACGTGTGATGAAAAGTGAAACCCTCACAGGTCGAGCCCCTCTGCAAGCCCACCTTGGTGTCACATGCTGACAAGTTCACGACAAAATCAAAAGAAATGAGTAACTTGCAGGAAAGAGAGTGGTTTGAAGACAGTTGCAGGATATGTGTGTGAGTGTGGGGGGGTGGGGGGTGATCACCACACAACCCTTTCTAAATTACACAAAAGATAGTACAGTAAGATGTTTGATGATGTGGAAAGTTTGACGCAGACTCCATTAAACAGGCAGATCTCACTGCTCAGTGCTCTCTTTGCACTGATAAATAAATAAACATACAACATGTGATTCGATCCTCACATGCAGCTGCGTAGTGACGGGAGGCTTTACACCCAAAATACCTGGGTATTATTTATTATTCCATCGACTGGCCTTGAGACGGATATTTTGGGTGCTGTGGTGCACCTGGTTTTTGATGGATTAGCAGAAAATAATAATGATTCAAACAACGATAATCTCATTATAATCTCATTAAAGGTTTAAACAAAATCCAGGTGCTCAGGTAATCTCTTCTTTCTATACGACTAATCTTAAGCCTGCGAGACAATTGCTGGATGGCTGCGTGTTAATCTGATCTCCATCGCCAGTCGTACTTTACAGGATGTTTCCTATGCAAAGAATTTAAATAGCTCTGGTTACAGTGCAGGAACGCTGAGGATCAGCCCCCTGCACATGCTGCAATTCAAGCATGCTGCCGCCACGGTGCTGAGTGTGAGTGTTTAGAGAGTCTGATCACTTAGGCATTACGTGTGAAGTACTGTTTGATTGTTTCCTGCCCACCTCCTCTCACTATAGGCTGGTACACACCGAAAGTCAAACTGCTGCATCTCTCTGCGAATTATAAATTAGCATCCACTCCGCCGTCAGCCACGATAACCCTCGACAGAATGCAAATCCTGGCAACAGTGCTTAGACTGGTCATTAAAAACAAATGCAATCCAACTGCTGAACACTGGCTGCATATTGCCGAACCTCTATTCATCAGACCTCAAGTAATAGTGGCGCAAAATGTTACTAAACAGCAAAATAGCCAGTTAAGTGAAGCTCCACAAGAACCCCCCCCCCCACACACACACACACACACACACACACACACACGCTCACACACACATGCACACAGAGTGCAGTGTTACTTGTGAGCAGCTATTATCATGTCAGTGATCCGTGAAAGCGAACAGCTGTTCCCTTCCACCAGCCTACCGGAGGGAGGCTGTTCTGATAAGAACACTGAGCCTCACCTAACAAAGCATCGGAAGATGCTACCTGATGTGTTTTATCCCGGCTCCTGATGCACGAGCTCAACAGAGAAGGTGAATGAATCTGAACAAATGCCTTCCGATTCCCTGCTGCACGTCTGTGTGTTCGCTAAAAGAGATGACGAGCAACTGTTCAATGATAATAACACATTTTCGTGCCTTGTCTCTCAATGCTTTGAATGTCAGATTTACACATCATTCATAAAGGTATGGGTGAAAATCCTGTGTCTTGCACAAAGGCCATAAAGAGTAAACAGCATGCGTTAATTGTGACCCATTGCTCCTGAGAATAAAAATGTTTTTTTCACAGGGATGAATTGTTGAAGCGCATTGATCATGAGAATAGCTTAAAAATGAAGAATAATTATCAAACCACAAGACAACAAAGACGTATAATTTTGCAACAAGTCGTTATGAAATACTGCCGACATATTTCTGTTGGCAAAACTTGGGCATTCAGTTTGGTATTGGACCTTTTTTTGGTTGTAATGGGAAAAGTGCTTTGAAAGACAAACAGCTCATTCATGACATGATGTCCCTTATGATGGAATGAGTGGCCTTAGGGAGCATCTCTTATTTTATCGTTATGAGTCTTTCACTGCTGAATCACGAATCAAGTTTGAAACCATTGAGGCACCGGCTTTCATATCATCAATATATGTTTATTTATCTACCTGTTGTCTCCTTCATGAGAGAGAATGACTCCAATGGAAACAAAACAGGTTACAGAGGAAGAATAAGCGAATGTGCTCCACATGGCAAAAGTTGGGCATTCAGACAATGACATATGACAAAGTTGGCTATACAATACCCTCCTGAGTGTTTTGTGATGTCTTTAGCTACACTTTGTACAAAGCGCCCCAGCCTGTTGCATTGTGAGAAATGTAGCATTTTGGTCTCACATTAGCGCTCACCGTGAGCCTCCTTTATCCTGCTCAGACAGATCACTACAGTGTGTCTGGTGTACCTTTCTCCCCGCTGCACTGTCAGCTTTGGTAATTGACTCTTGCAGTCTCCGCTGAGCTGTCCACTACACGGCCTCTCAGGCTCCACACCCAATTACAGGCTGCAGGCTCCCTGATGGGCTGCAAGAGACGGCCAGGGGAAAGCCAGATTAGTCTTTGATGTGAGACTGAAGGTCAGGTGGATGCACACAGGCAAACTTCAATATCCGTGTCTCCCCCCATAAAACTATTAAGTCGGTGCAGGCATCGGAGCACCGGACTGTGGACAGCACACATCTCACTGTTATAGGGTACCTGGAACAGGCTACACTGCTGACTCGCCAATTTAATCAATTAGCTGACTCACTGTAATACAAATTTGACTCCAAGGCGGCGGCAGCAGCAGCAGCAGCAGCAGCAGCAGCAGCAGCAGCAGCAGCAGCAGCAGCAGCAGCAGCAGCAGCAGCTTGTGCCCCACTCCATTTATCTGGTGTGCGAGACAAGAGATCAGTCTTCAGCCGACATCACGCAGAGGTGTTTTGCTCTGGCCACCGAGCACCGCTCGAGCAGCCAATGATAGGGCTCCGCCGGTCAGTGGCAGTCTGTCAGAGATAATAACCATCACTGGCTTTGCTTTGTTTGCCAGGAAAAAAAGCCTGAGCACCAGTCTGTGCTTTGTATGCGTGTCACACTTGACTACCTGGAATCTGCATTAACATGTGTGTTTGTGGAGATTTTGTTAGTGTTTGACTTAAAGGTGAAAATCCTATAATTATTGTAGTATTTAGGATTAACAGGAGAACAACATTTGACGACCTAAGCGAGGAACTATCACTTCATCAACCATGTCGCTCCCTGTGTCCAACATTCAGGGAGAGGCTGTTAACCAATGCAGACGCACACACGCGCACGCACGCACGCACGCACGCGCACGCACACACACACACACACACACACACACACACACACACACACACACACACACACACACACACACAC
>JAUESF010000022.1:7675091-7688412 GCA_032274765.1 Malacoctenus tetranemus | reverse complement strand
ACACACACACACACACACACTCACACACACACACACACACACACACACACACACACACACACACACACACACACACTAACACATATGGATGATTTAGATGTTTTGATGAATGCCCAAAGGAAACCAACACATGAAGCCCAGAATTATCCAATTCCCTCTGAAAGAGAAGCCTTGATAATTATAACTTACAGTTGATAATAGTACGAGTTTGAAGTACAGCCAGCATTAAGTATAATGCAGAATAGCAGTGGGCAGCCTTACAGTAGGATCAAGATGTACGGTGCATGTACGGTGGGTGTCCACCACCTCACTAGTGGACAGCAACTCTCCTCCTCCTCCTCAAACAGAGTTAATCAACTGATTGATCCAGTCTTGTGGAAAGTTCCAACTCTTCCTCAAGGGCTCGTCAAGCTGTGCACCTTCAGATGTCTGGCAACCGCCGTGGGAGACAAGCCAGCCCAGCACACAGAGGCTCCTTCTCCATTCTCCCTGTGCATCTTTCACATGTAGTCATTTGGTTGCGAACTACAGATTTTTTTTTGCTAAATCAGAGTGTGTTTGTGCAACTTTCAGACATCATTAACACTGACATCATGATGTAGATATACAGTCAGGGGATATAAATGACTGTTAGATTTAACATTGTAACTGTTAAATAAACTTCACTTCTTGACCAGTCACATTCACTCATTCACTTACACAATCACACATCAATGGTGACGGCTGCCACGTCAGGTAACCTCACACAACTGGGAGAAACAGAGCTCAGTGCCTTGCCCAAAGACACTTCATTCCATGGACAGGGCACAATAGGGAGAGCGAACCACCAACCTTTAGTTTGGAGGACTACCTGATCCACTCACAGAGCCACAGCTGCATTTATAGTTGTATTTCTTCCATTCAAAGAGGCCCTGTGGGGTTTCCTCTTTTGCAATGACGTTGACGCCAAACGAGAAAACAATCTCAGAAATTATGTTTCAATTAGGTGTTACTTTTGTTGAACAGGATCCAAACATTTTATTTGTTCTCATTATCATAATGGCCCCACTTTTTCCCTCTTGCAGTTTTTGGGTGCATTTAATGATTTAAAAGATGAAAAGTTAACAGAAAAAACATTTCCATTAAACCAGCATACGTTTTAAATTTTTCCATTTGTAAGTGCGTTCTAGATTTCAAGCATTCACAATCAAATTAGAGTTGAGGTACTAATAAATGTGAATCACATACATTTGAAAAAAAGAAGCAATTAAATGCCAAATGGAGTTTGTGGTAAATGTTTCTTTGATATTGTTTTCTTTACTCAGTCGGCATTTTAAATCCAAGCATACTTCCAAATTGGATTATCCAGTTGGTGCACAGAGTTGGTAAAAATAGATAAATAAAAATATATAAATGAAAAAAAACCTAACAGTGCTGATGGAGTATGGTATGGAGAAGCTGAACTTAATTTACAGAGATATTGAACGGGTACAATCATAAAAGGCTTTTCACACACTGTGAAGAGCACAGCCAAGCAGATCAGACACAGCAGTCCCCGGGGACGTGCAGTCGTTCTCAGCGGAGGTCACCCAGCCTGTTTGTTTTCCCTGCTGCACCGCTCCCTCACGTTTCTACACTTTTGAATTAAGCCCCTCAGAGAAAAACTGAGCCTAAGTTTTATTCTGCAAGGGTTTTTTTTTTTGAAGGCCGGCAGGAATTGGATATACATGTTAGCAGATACACTAATAGCTCCAACCCCCAAACCATCTAACTTTATTAAAAAATAATGAATTAATTAGGCTAATAGATCAATTGACTGCTTGCAGAAAGCTACAGTAACATCAGAGATAAAGCAGAATTGTTACTGCGAGCGCTGAGCGAGAGATTATTTCTGCTTTTTCACTCAGGTCATGCATCATCTCTGATTATATCAGATTTCTGAAGCCTGCTCAACTGTGTTTTTCTTCCTCAAAACCTGTTTACTTCCCCATGACACAGAGACAGCACAAAATACCTCTCGAAACTCGAAGCCACCTTAAATTGTTCTACCAATTGTATATATTGGTTTTCTTTGCACTTTTCTTTTTCAAATATTAAGTCCCTCATGGTTTTTAGGGGTTTTCCTGTATGTAGGTTTAAGGAGGTGGGAGGTTCAAGCACAGAGACATTGGGTTTTACATAAGGAACATTGAAAAATTGGTAGCCACACAGAAAGTCAAGATCGCATCATCTCACAGTCGTTTAGGTTGGTCTTTGTTTTCCTCTTTGCTGTGTCAACGCCTGTTTGCTGCTATGAAGCAGATATACAATCCCAACAAGCCCCGAAGGAAAACCAGAGATGTGGACCAATAACATTGGAAAGACAGGCTGAGCTACATGACAAGCTTGTCTTCCCACTGGACCAATGTGCCACGAAACCCATGACTTACCCTTTAGCCAATTACGCTGATGCGACTGCATGTTCCAGTGAACATTCGGAGCCCGGAAGAACCAAAAACCTGGAAAAGAAATAAGAAAATAGCTCGTGAAGATGTGCAAAATCACTGACCTACAATGTTTTTCATGCATATTTTCAGTTGCAATTTCATGAATTCATCATCATTTGACCATTCGAGAATGCCTGAACCAGTAATTCAATAAGTGATTAATATTACCAACGTGTCACGGACACTCTAACATTTGGCATGTTTTGCTTCCGGTCTCTCACGCCTGCCTCAGCCGTCCCCAGAGATTCTAATGTGATTATTGCCGCCTCGTTGGTCATTTGAGTTGCCAGGGGAATTGCAGAGTGATGCACACCTCTTCAGTAAGTACATCGGTTTATCTCTAATTGAATAGCCTTCCTAAGTAGGCAAAGGCTGAATAACACCACTGGTGTTTTTAGTGGATTATTTGGTTGCGGTAGATCCAGTGAACAGGTTAAAGCTTGAAAACTGTACGGTCATTTTTAGGGATCGGGGTTCCTAACATATTTTCCTTGGAGCCTCCCCCCTACTGCCATAAAGCAATGATGTGGACCCTCTAAGATTTGCGATTTGTCAAAAGATTACAGTGAAGGCAAACACTTATGGATAAAGCTGCTCCCAACAACAATTAAAAGCACTGAGCAGCTTCCCATGTTTGTCTACAAGAACCCCCCAAGGGTTCTTTTTACATACATCTGCAGTTACTATAGTCAGCATCCTCTGACCAAGTTGGCGCGCCTCAATATATTCCAAGATGAAAAAAGAAATTATTGACATTGGATGATTCAGAGTCACATGAAACTGAAAGTCCTCGAGGTATTCCTGTAAAGTCAATGTCACTTGCGCTGAATAAAATGTAGGCCAGGAAGGCAACAAATTTTCAGGTGACTTATTCAATATTTGTCCCTCACTGAGTTGGGGGTGCTCTATGGTCCAGTGGTTTTACACAAGTTTGACAGTTTGTATCCTTTTGGAAAGTTCACTCCGGGCTCTTCACCTTCTGTGTACGAATCAATGAAGCAGAAAGAACAGCCTAAATAGCACAGCTAAAAATAAAGGCAGGGAGTAAATTCAGGCAAAGTGATCCGTGTCTGAAACCCTCAGTGTCTGAAACTCAAGTGGTGTTTAGTTTTGCTTCACGAAAGAGGAGATAAACTTCCTTTATGTTAACAAGTGATCAAATGCTGGACAAAAACAATTATTAGGGCACGAAACAAACTGCACGGATTACTTCCTGTCTCTCATTGTGTTTTTGACGCCATCGGCTCCACATTGTGGCCGTTAAAATTGTCACGGTCACCACCCAATCAGCCGAACTCCATGGCTTTCACAGTGCGGTACATTTTCCTGACCATTATGGAGCCTAAAATAACTGTATTTCACTGCTATAGGGTTGATGCCACAATCAGTGTATCGAGCTTCCTTGTGTTGTCACAGGCTCAGACAGAAGAGCCAATGGTGCAGAAAGGTTCTGGGCTGATGAACAAGCACACAGCCCTCTGATTACAGCAGCGCGCTCTCTATTCAAGCCTTTGTGTCACTCTGAGACACAATTAGTCTTGACGAGCAAAGAGCCCTCTTGTGTCTGCCTTTTACCTGCTCCCATCCCTGTCCTCTAATTCAATTTACAAGCAGCAAATATGATTGCCATGTGGATTCCAGACAAAACTGATCGCACCGCTCCTTTGTTGTCTTTTGGTAATTGAGTCACAGATGAGTGACTGTCCTCCTCCTACATGTAATAAAGATACACATGAGATACTTTGGTACTGTCACACTATCACTACACAGCCACGCATCTGGGAGAGCCAAGGCATGTTGTGTTAATTTTTCATTAGCTTTTCCTTGCTGCTTACAAGGCAGGATGGCAAGGTAGCACCAGCTGCGACTAATACTGCAGGATTTGAACGGACATGTTTAACACACACACACGCATGCACACACACGCACACACACACACACACACACACACACACACACACACACACACACACACACACATTATTTATTTATTTTTTTAAACTATATCAGTTGGTGTTTACAACTGTGTGCTGCTCTTGCTTTTTTCTAGGCCACCTGCCTCTCACTCCTTCACTGAGTGAATTCTATGAGGACTGTGCAGAATGAGACAGTCTGAGCTTGACTGACAACTCTCTCTTTTTCTGGTGCTTGTTACGTTTTGTTACACTTGTTATTGCAAAAAACAACCTCCACATTTGTCACAGTTGCAGTGTTCATGGCCTTTAGTACATCAAGTTTGGAATCTACGACACTGTACCGGTCAGCCAGGACAACAGAAAGCTCAGATGGAAGCGCGCACGGTCTGACAACCATGAGATGCATCAGTTTAACAGGGATCAAAGGGAAGAATTAGGTGGCACAGTGATGCCGTGGTTGGCATTCTCGCCTCACAATGAGAGGGTCCTGGGTTCATGCCTGCCTGGGTCTTTTCTGTGCAGAGTTTGAGGACCCCTAGAGGGACAAACAAGAAAACCAGTATTTGTAATGTTTAGCAGCATAGCAATTTAGTTGCTATGAATTCCTCGTTGTCAGTGATCAGCTACATTCTACAGCTTTGCTGTTGCCATTTCGAACAATAGCTGCAGATGCACTTTTATCCACACTTATCCTGACAAAGATTATCAAACCCAACGCTCTGCTAAAATGTTGCGGTTTTATGCACAAAACATCTAACACCCTTTTTTTCCATCTTAGACAATTATGTAAAGTTAATAAATCATTAGGAATAGCCTCCAGAAAAATTAGGAATTTGAGCATTATCTGTGATTCAGCCTAATTAGTCTGCTAATATAAGAGGACTCAGATTGCAGACTCTCCCTCTAATTCTGTTCATCTCGCAGTCAAATATTTGACCAGTTCCTGATGGCTCTATGTAACATGATCTTCTCAATCTGCTTTATTTATATACGGTTCTCGTGTTGCTCTGGCTTGCGTTAATGTTGTCATTTGAGTGATGCGTATGGAATTTTAAGCCCATAGCCCCATTCCCTCCACAATCAGAGGGAGCCCGGCACAAAGCTCTGACATCGTGCCAAGGTCACCACTGAAAAACAACAGGGACCCTGGATTTGCTGGTATGTCAAGTAAGATTTAGAAGATTGCAAGAGGCAATTACCGCGGGGTCGTGGAGCTCCATGCACACAGTAAGCCGACACAACCTGATCAGGATTATGATGCCCTAATTTCCATAAATCTGCCATTGCCACGGCAGGAGTCGCGAATGACTGATTGTAATCGCAAAGAATTTGTGACGATTAACAAACCTGCCAGGTCAAACCGCCAATCAAAATGCACTAACACCGCGGTTTCTCATTACTCTCCCGTTTTTCACTGACTTCGTTGAAATGCATATGACATGGCGTGACAAGTTGCATGACAAGTGCACCTTGTGATGTCTCTCCAAGGACTGCTGCAGTTCCAAAGAGCAACACGGCAGCTCTTTCACAAACGTCCCTTGTCATGCAGTGGAGGTTGATGAAAACCTGATCAATCATAATCAAGAGGACAGTCTCCAGGAGACCGACAGGTAGTATTAACCTTGCATTGCAGAGGCAGTGCTTGTTGCAGTGCAGTGTGTGCAGCAGGAACAGAGGCTCTGCTGGCCCTGTCCTTCAGAGACACAGGACAGGATATATTATCAAAGAATGAAGAGTGGATCCCAGACTGGCACTCAGCACTGGAAAAGATGGATTCAACACAATCCAGCGCAGTAGTTCTGGAGGAGTACACTTCAGAGACATCCGTACAAACACACTCCAACCACATGTGATTGCTGCATTATCAGACCACAGCGAAACCAGTCTTTCAGCCACCATTCTATTCCATCATATTCTGCTCCCATAAAATCCTCAAAAAAAAAAATACAGACGAAGATGCCAAACAGAAAACAAATGTTTTCAGCTGTGAATTTTCAGGCAAGTTTCAACTGAGATTTGACAGCAATGTACTGTACATGTGAAAGGAAAGGGGGAAATGTGTTTTCCTGGTGATGACTTCTTTCGTTTAAAAGATCAATGGTGAGCACTGGACCAACAATGACCTGGGGGTGTTAATGTGTGCCATCCATTTCACTGACAAACCAAGAGTTCAAATTCATCTGTTTGTCAGAGGAAGAGAAATTGCTGCATAGTTTAAGAGAACCATAAGCTATCACATGTATCACTTGGAGAGAACCCCCCCATAACAATGAATTATTAACAATTTTCCATTTCCCTGAGCTAAAACCATGAGAATCTCCTCAGTCCAGCTTTACCTTTAATGCCTCTATCCTAAATTAATTAGAGTTATTGTCACATTTAATGGTTTCTTCTGGGCCTAGTGTGTAATCATGAGTCACGTGTTGTTTGGTGGATGCTCAAAATGTTTGAATATATGAGCTTCCAATCTCGGTTATCAACAGCGGCGTCTGTTCCTGTGCACCTGTCTCACGGGATATTCCCTCGAGTGGAGTCTCTGATCCTTCTCCCAGCAGAAATAATGGGATTGTCGACGGCTGTGTATCAAAGGGAAAAATTGCCTCGTCTGCTTTGTTTTTATTGGCTCTCTCACACATTGCAACACCGGCCTTGCACATTGTTTAAAAACTCCAAAGCTAATGTGCTGTTGTAGCTCTGCAGAGGGACAATAATGATGAATTAGGAAGTGGTTCTTAATTCTTTCTCATTGTTCTACTGCATGTTGTGTGGCATTCAGCAGGGGTAAAAAGGCATTTGTTTTGCAATAAATCCTGAATGATGATAGACGATGAAAAATCAAGGCTGGGACACGCCATACACTAACAGGCCTGTGATTTGCCCACGCACTTAAAAATAATATGTCAAGCGTATCTGTCCGTCAGACAAGTAGCGAGCTGTTATTGCACGGCACTTGCATTTTTCACTCAGCTGGCTGCGTAAAAGACGGAGCTGTGACACAGAATAAGACTTATGGACGTAGATCAGACTAATAAATACTGTCCGGCAGCAGAAAGGAGATGGGTGCATTAATTTAATTCACTTACAGTACATAATGCTGTGGAGAGGCTGCCACTGCCAAACGCTGTGTCAGTCTGCAGCTCCTGAGACACCAGAGCTGGGTACTGGGACGCCTTGTTCTGGATTTGGATGCAGCTCAAGCTGTGTTTCAGAGGAAATAAACAGGACCTCCCGAATAAATCTTTCATCTTTTATTTCCAGTTAAGGTGTATTAATTCAATAACAAGTCACGCCGCAGTAAATTATTCCCGAGAGGAAACCAGCAGTTTCCTGAACCACGATGACTCATGTACCACCAACTGAGTGACCGTGAGGAGAAAAGAAGACAAAACACAGGACGCAGCACCTTTTTCCTTTCTGTTTCAACTGACCTGTCTCAACACCGCGGATCATTTATCTTCAGAAAGATCCACAAAGGACTGGGCCACACGCAAGAAATCCCAATCACTTCTACTTTGGAAGTAACATAAAAAAGCGACGAATAGAAAGGTTTACTCGCCTCTAAACTGTGATTGATGTGAGGTCCTCGCTGAAAATTCAATTGCATGGACGGGAAAAAACATAGAATATATGTGGCATTGAATAAATAATAGAGTTCAGGTCTGGTGAGTGTGGAAAAAAAAAATCAGGTTGATGTTACATATAGCCAGTGATGCATTATAAGAAGCACTATCATACTATAGGGAAAAGATGCACGGCGGAACACACAGTGAAGCAAACAAAAATATGCACATCCTTATTTTCTGCTGCCCTTCAGGGCTCAATTTACCATATCACTGTGTTATAAAAAGCATGCCGTTTGCCTTGGGGCTGTTTCCAACTGACAAACTGGTAAAAGAGCAGTAGAGTGAACACTTACATCATCCACAAACTCAATGACTCCAAGACATCACATTTACCCAAAACACTTTTTAGCGAAAAAGAAGAGCTGCTTATTTGGGACGGCGTGCTAATGTTTGAGCTGTTAATCTGACTTCCACTCCACGCAGTGGCGTGTCCTCTCGTTGGGTGGTTTATTCCCAACGCTTTCTCTTTGAGTTTGCCAGCCACCACGCTTCCACAGAAGTTTCACTCCCATGTCAGCAGGTTTCCCCTCCCAATTACTGTCACTGCAGAGGCTGCTCTCCGATTCAGCGATTAATACTCTGTACCACTTCTCTGGACAGTGACCCACTATCCACCCTGCTGCCCCCCCCCCACTGCCTCTTTAGGCTTCAGGGCCTGTCTGCAAAGGGACATCACATGTGTACTGCTGCTACTAAACAACAGCAAAATGCTTTATGGGGACAAAGGCTCATTGTGAGGCTGTTTGCTCTCGAGATAGTGCCAAGTGTTCAAAAAAGAGACCTGCTTAGTTCTCCTGTCCATCCCATCTTTAATTTGAGCCTTCAGATCCCAGTAGAGGGTTCAGTGTTTCTTCTCGATAAGTACTTATAATGGAAAACATAAAGATCTTGTCACATCTTATTATTGGCAGTAAGAAAGTACAGCCAGGATAGGGGCAGTCATATTTTACAAATTATCTTTGTGCACTCACAATATCTCAAATGCATTGACCTCAAAATAAAAGACTCTGTCAATTATTTAATCCTACATACAAAAAAATCCATTAAAAAGGGCATTAGCCGATTATACTCACAACAGCTGCTTTTTAAGCAAGTTGAAGGCGGTGATAGAAAGTTGTTTATTGTACACTGGCGATGCCTGGAACAGCATCTTTTGTCCTGCGTATGGAACAGTCCAGTTTCTCTCAAAGCATCACTCTCATTACGTCGCTCTGAAACATTTTTTGCTTGTTTTTAACCAGAAATGGAGAATCAGTACACAGCGCACAGCACACAATGTACATCTGCACTGAGCATGTTTATCAATATTTCAGTGAAGAGCTTCATTTTATGGCCTCCCCTCAGACAAACTGCGCGTAAAACACTGAGAGCAGGAAGCAAGAGTCACTGTCGGTCTGACTGAACTCTGCTCCCTTTATGGCAATTAAGAGGATTCACATTTAATACGGTTTCACATCCATTCTACATCCTTCATAATTGGGAGATTGAGAGCATTTATTGTTTGCTTTGTCCTTCTGCTGCTGAGGACTTGATGTAACATTAGTGGATTTCTCCATGGATGAGAAGAACTTTAATTAAAATACTGCAAAGAAAAATTAGGTTGCATTGGACACTTTGTTATCATTGATGTTTAACATAATTGCAACCAATGATAAAGGAGAAGGTGAAAGAACAAGTGAACGTTCATTTTCTCCTTGAGAACCTGATTCAGTAAATAAAAATGTATGTGCTTGTACACTATTTTTTTATTATTGTACAAAAATGTCAGTTTATTTAAACTACAAATGCATCCAAAGAAAACACGATGTGTGACTTTTTAGAGGTCGTTGATGTTAAGTTCTGTTCAGTGTGTCATCAATGTGTTCGATAAAGAAAATGGAAAAATAAATGTACGACACATTATTTAGACTATAGATAAGACGGCTTTGTCCAATTAATCTTTTGGCGATACTACAGGGGAAAAAAAGTGTGGATTTAAAATGGTGGTTGGTATGATATGCGAGCATGTTATCCACAGTCATCACCCGACCTGACATGTGCGCACAGCCTTATGAGCCCAAGGGGAAAAGTGGGACTTTCCACAAGAACCGATCAATCAGCTGAACAACTGAAATGTGCTGCATGACGCAACTGCAAGTTTGTCTGCCATTGTTTTAAAGTTTAAGTCCTGCTGGCTATATTTTCTATTTCAATAAGTTCAGAAAACTTTAAATTTCCACGTACTTCATTAAATCAAATCATGAAAACATGACATCCTCAATATAATTTTGTGTTGTGGAGAGTTTTTTCCCCTGCTCATGTGTTCGTTTCCCTCCGTAAGAAGGAAATGACTTGATTTGGAGAAGATGGAAAAACCCTCATGAATTCACATCTATTGATTGAAAAAAGTGTAGTTTTGGGAAGTTTGTTTGGCCTTCTTAGGGGGAAAGCCTGATTAAAGATGCTAAACAGCACTGCCTTCAAGCTATATTTTATCTGAACATCAGACTTTGAATACAAAACAATAAAACAACAAATAAATGCTGCAGAATTTAAAGAGGAGAAATCTCTCCGCAGGTAGTTGTCCTGTATTTTCACTGAAAGGGTTGAAGTGCATAACAACACTAACAAGAAGAGGAAGTACTTTGGTGGCCGAGCCAGAGAAGCACGCTACTATGGATACTTCCCCTCATTAGCATTTCAACTTAGGGCACATAAATAAAACAAGTCCTTCAAACACAAAACCTATACGACTGTGTGTGGAACATCTTTAGTTGAGGCAGCTAACTCATCCATAATAGATTTTATCCATGTTCAAGTCATTCACGTTGCTCTGCTCACTGCATAACAATTTCAAGTTCCAGCCACTGAAAGGATCCATCTGCTGGAGTGGCTCTAATCTTTGCTGTTCTCACAACAAGCAGAATAAATATGCAAATTGTTAGTAGGTGTCTGAAGTGCTCAAAAAGCTTTTCATTTCAGTCTCCGGGTTGAGATTTTTTTTTTTTTTTTAAAAGGAAAATTTGAACCCGTTTTCCATTTGTTGGCGCTGTCACCAATATCATCTCATGCTACGAAAGAACATTATTCAGGTTTTATATTTAATTCCTCTGAAACTGGCTCTACTAACGAGCCCCATTTTAGAAATACTGAAATTTATCACCCTCCCCCCACTACCTGCACCTCATCACTGCCGTTTAGCAGTCCTCTAAACAGGAAAAGTGGAGAACACAGTCGAGCTGAGCTGATAAGGAAATCTGAATGGATAGGTATTGATAATTTATTCATGTTCCTATTCCTGGCACACGCATGGGATGGTGTGGAAAAATACAATGACAATACTCTTCAAACAGTGGGTACTTTCATGGGAATGAAGTCATGGCATCCATCAGGCCATAGATGAAATACTGAAGCATTCACTCTTCAAAGCCCAAAGCTTGTAAACACATTTCTGAATAAGAGAACTGAGACCTGTGTGGTAAAATAGCTCTCTGGACCTCATGTGTCAGTGGGTTTTGCTTTCTCTGACTCCTTGTAGGTACACATTTAGGTATCTATACATGCCACATTTGACTGTTTATTAGAAAAAGCTGTTTGAAAACGCTATGTTCAGTGCAAACACTGAATCAATCCCAGTTAATATGCTAATCCCCGCTGTACCTGGGTAATCAAATTAAGCTGTCATTCTACCACTTGCCTGGCAGGAACAGCACTTCCTAAATGGGGAGGGACGCCATGAAGTTGAACTGAGACGGTTTCCTCCTAGCCAGGCCCCACATAAAGAAATGTAAGTTCTGGACCATCAGGCTGCACTGATGCATGTAGGAGCCTCCTCTGACAGCGAGTCCCAATGGCTCCGATGCTCACTTCCATAGCTTGGTAGCACAGCACTGAGGTCCATGTAAGTGTGTGCATGATTACGCGTGTTGGTGTAGGGAGGGATCGTGGGGAAACACTATTTGTGGGAAATCACAGCTGTGAGCCTTAACTGGAGCACAAAAAGTGTAAACGATCAGCAACTGTGGCTGCAGGGACAGTCTGGTGATTAATTCCCTTTCCTAACCGACAAGCAGAAACTCTTCCTCACTAACAAAATACTCCCAATATTTTCTGATACAGGATGATCATAAATGCTCAACGACACCACGACGAAATGAAGAGCATCGCTATTGTTGCAAATGCTAATGGCCTGCATCATATCCATTCCGGGTGCCCCCCTGTATTGGTTTGCATATGTGCATTAAAATCCAATGGCACGGACTTCGACGCCTGATTGACTCTGGTGAAGGCCCGGTCCCTGACTCCGCTCCCTGGACACAAATTGGAAGAGGAGGGTTCAATTGAAGTGCTGATGTGGATTGGAAATGGATCAGAGCTCTGCCAGAGAGGCCGTTGGAGCAGACGCCTTTCTATTTGTAGTTGTTATGGTCATGATGTAAATCGTTTCAGAGTCAGAAGGAATTTTTTGAAGACTGGGCCACACAACTCTGCATTTTTGAATTGTAAAAACAATTCGGATCACCGACTGCCAAACAAAGTAAACTGATGAGCCAAACAAGCTTCCTGTGAAGCGTCGAACTAAAAGAAACTTCAGTATGCACTGCAGAGTTGCAGGACTTGAGATTCTAAAATAAACCAAGGTAATTGTAATTAGCCTGATTATTTGTGCTGCACCATTCACTTTTATTTAAATGAGTTGACTAGCTCACTCAGAGAATGCTCAACTGCTCTGACAGGCCGATTCTCTCTTCTCAAAATGTTTCATTGAACAAATTGCCATGCTGCAGGGACGTAAACAACACCTGGAAAAAAAAAAACAGGAACGAAAGCTTATGGAGTTATCAGTCTAATGTCAGGTTATTTTAGGATAACTACCCTGAAAGAGGAAATTTCAAGACGTTTTGCATTCGTGTGCAGATAAAACAACCGAGGAGCATCAAGAGTCCTGAGGCCAATAAGCAAAAGGATTTAATGACGGCAGGCTAACTTTATCTATCTTCTTGCGTTTGGCCACTTGTCAAATTGCACAACTGACATAACTGTGTGAGGTACATAATCTGTTCAGTTGGAACCGTCTTATAAATATCTCTGCTATTAATGATCACCATAGCAGTAATGGACGAGTGTTGCCACTAGGTCACAATCTGCTGACACTCCCATCTATTTTCAGCAATATGCCGATGACACCCCCTTATGTCTGCCTGGTAAAACACTATGTGAAGCCAGCTGGTCCACACAATGAGAAGCAATAAGTGACATGCTTGAGCACCAAAGACTAAATGTAAGTAGTGAGGCAATTCAATGATTGAGTCTTTAACAGTTATCATAAATATTATAT
>JAUESF010000022.1:7664470-7674991 GCA_032274765.1 Malacoctenus tetranemus | reverse complement strand
ATACACACACACAAGAGCCATATAAAGGTCAGTCGGCCCTCATTGATTCAAGATTTCAAGATACCCACATGCTTGAAGTCCACTGTCCACAAAATAAAAAGCAGTAGCAAAAAACATTCACCTCTATTTTAATCCATTAAGTGTTATTAACATCCAGGGATTTCTCTCCAATATTAACTACTTTCTTAGAGTCTCAATATTTATGTGAAACACAAGCCTGGGCAAAGGTTTCATTTTTTTTCTTCTGAGCTGATGGTCATGTTTCAAAGTGATTATGCACAGGGGCAGAAAACATCCCATTTCCTCGCGCTACCTTCTGCCCATTATCGTGTGGTGAATGGCTCGGATGAATCATGCAGACGGTGCCTGACATAAATCAGATGTGTCACTTCTGAGGGTGCAGTGGACAGATAATGGAACACAGAAATTTCTACTGTAGTTTATGCGCTATAGCAGCCTGTGTATGTACATTGAGCTTTTCTTCACAATTAATTTTTTTAAGGCCAGCTGGTGCAATCCACACAATCAGCTCTGCTGCTAATCCCACAAATGCATTTACCTTACATCTGTCCCCCTAATGAGAGCAAACATAGTTCCCATTAGTGTACGATTTTCAGCCAAAGAAACACTGTTACCAAAGAGGAGTGATTTACCAAACACAAACTGACACACTTTTCATGTTATGGTTACAAGGCTGCCTTCACAAACACACTCATTTTGAAGAAAAATGTGACTGAAGAAAGCCTCCCGCTCACACAAAATGGACGCACTGTGAACTGATGTAAACTCTGAGGCAAAGTGATGTAAACCCGCCTTTGTTAGCTCTGTCAAAGTGTCAAACAATTGTCGTGAATAGAAGTTGCGCGTCAGAAAGGGGGCTCATTCAAAAGCGAAAAACATCTCACGCGGAGAAAAGAAACCTCTGTGAACAATTGTTTTGCTGGCAGGAAAAGAAAAACAAAAAAACATTGAGACATTTAATATTCAAACCCAGCTCTTTGCCTAAATGTCAACATCAAATACCTCAGTACACTTAAGGCTTATGCAGCAGAACAGGCACGAGCAGTGTGGCATCATTGCTGCCTTCCTTGTGCGAAGGCTTTCAAACAACCTTTAACAGCTGAGAGCGCAACAATAGCTGTAAGCCGCTTTCCATGGTGTCTGCCTCAGTCAGACCGAGCGGGACGCACGAACACTTATAAGGACATCAGTTTCTGAGGCTTAAGCTTCACACAGAGATTTTCTTCAGCCTCTTTTATCTCACCTCTTTGTCCCTTCGGAGACTTACCACCGCTAAGCTATTCCCTGTCATGCTTGTCTGTGCTGTGACATCTAAATCTCATAGCATTGTGTCACACGTTCTTGACAGTGCGCTGAGAGCCGCTGCCTGTACATTTACAGATGTTTAACCTGATAGGGATGTGGACATGCGGGCCTGGTCTGACTGGACAGCTGTGACGGAGCAAAACCTGGAAGACGGCTCACACAGCTCGGCAAAGAGGAGAGAGCAACTTTGATGGTTTTGGGGAAACAATCCTCACCTATAGATTTAATAACAGCCGCAGCACAACATGAACATCCGGTTGGTGTTTTGCCTCAGGGGTGGGCTTTTTTCTCCTCGGTGTGTGTTTTGTTGAGCGGCTGCTTTGCACTGAACAGGTGGTGTGCATGTTGCATGAGCTCCTTTGTTCTCCAAACTAAAGTTTGAAACTTAGTCCCTCATTAGCAATCAATAGATAACCCAAACTACCTATTTTTGTGCACCTGTTTCTGCTTAAAAATGACAATCAATGTATGAAATTTTAAAGTTCTGCTGTGAAGTCACAGATGGGCATTCAACACCTCTGATGCTAATCTGAATCAGCAAGCACAGACACACAAGTCAGGATGGTCGAAAGGCATCTGACTGTTTTCTTTGGAAAAGAAACACTCTCATAGGACAGAGATTACACTGTCGCCCAAAATATCAACTTTACTGCCTCCAAAACATGTTGTAAAGATTAGAGTATGTTTCAACTAAATGCAGAACAAAATAGTTGGACTTAATGCATTAATCCACCCATCTGTCATTCCATTTTTCTGTTTTCCTGCTTTATTAAAGAAAGAGAGTCGAAGAGCTGAGTTAAACTGTATAAATGTGTTGGATCTTTCTGTATTCTACTGAGGTGAATTTTGCATTTTAAATGTACATTTAAAGACACCAACATAAAACAGGAAAAATACATAGTGCAGAAAGAAGGATTAATCTGGCCTTCAATGATGTCTGAAATCAAACAGACTGAAAAAATAACAAATAGGAGTTTGATTTTAAAGATCATAGGGAAAAAACAAAGTGTCTGTCATTTGTCACGGTGAGCTGCTTTTATTAATGATCCATTTATTATGTTTCTCCTCCAGTCCATAATTGTCTTTTTTGGTCAGATACGCATTTTATCAGCTTGGATCATTAATGATGACAGGACAAATTGTTTTCGACTTCCTCAGCTCGCCGCTGAGAAAATTTTTAATTTGTATTCGTTGCGACGACATCAGAGCGCTGACATCAGATGTGGGCAGGTTGAAGGGGGAGGTGTTCAGGAGCTGGTTTGCATCGGTTTAACACAGTGCTACAAGCTCACCATCTTGTCTTTGTCTCTTGACCTTGCACTTATCTTTCTTGAAAAAAAAAAGCCCACTGACACCTCCTGGTCCTCGCTACCTGCAGCACATGCACACAATGGTAGATTCAAAGTCCAATAGAGATGCATTTAAAAGCACCACCACTCGGCAACAAATGGGTCGCTTGGTGTGGTTTCACATATCAAATAAGTATCAACTATTCAGAATATCTGACAGGCATGCCTGCTAGTGCAGCAGTTTGTTCATGTCACAACTGGTTGACCATTTTCTTTCCTGGTTTGGTGCCAAATGAAGAACAAAACACGGATGCAAATGATTCCCTGAGGTAACATTTTCCCTAATATGATCACTTTGCACAATAAACAAGTTAATAAATATATCATACGAACAACCTACAGCTGTATTGATTTTTTTCTATCTCCTTATGGAAATGTGTGCATTGGTATGGTTAATAAGCTATCTGCATCCTCAAGACACTGATAGGCCTGAGTAAACACAATCAGTATCATTGTCGTCATTTTCTTTCTTTCCCTTTTTCCTCCATCACTGTGTCACTTTTGTATTCCGCTCTACACACCTTCATCTCTCCCCTGTCATCACGCCTGATTAAAACTCACACTGTGGCTGCCGGAGCCGTCGTTCATGTCATCTGCGAGGACAATCCTGTGATTTCCCAATGGTGTCTGCAGCCGGGGACAATGCTCCTACTTAACAATTTCTCAGATGGATCAATTTATCTGCGTGAAACCTGAAATGGTTCTACAGAGCAGAGAAACTGATTTGGTACCAGGGAGGAGAGACACACCTGCCAGATAAGATATCATAACCACATGGGATTAGAATTTAACCCTTTGCAGAGGGGAACAAAAAAAAGCCCTGCAGCTCATGTCAGCAAGGTAAAATTTGTGGGAAGGAAAAATCAAACGGAAAAGGTAAAGGCTTGCTTTTGGACAGGGTTCACGGTGGATACTAATTGCACCTTCATTTTACTTCATTGTGCTTTTCTCAATCAGTACGAAGAAACCCTGTCACGCTACTTATATACACCATAAAACAGACTGTTCATGAAAAGTGTAGGTACTTCTAAACTCCCTATCTTGCCATAATAAAATTGTTTTATGCTGAAATTCATTTGCCTCAGGCATACCTCATAATTTTGGGCCATTTCTAGTTCCCTTGTGTAAATTATTGTGACCTGGATAATTAAAATCATCATTTTGATGGGAAACTCAGCCTTGAGAATGTGGACACGTCCTTCGATTTTCAAGCCTGCAACACTGGATTGACGGAACACTAAAAATCAGCTTCTGTGTCTGCAAAGTTAAAAAAACCAGAAATAGTTCATGACAGACTGTGTCCTTCTGTTGACATCTTGATAAACTGCATCGAACCAAGACAGAAATATCCGAAACAACTTTTAATGGTTGCCTTGGATCACTCTGGCTTCATGAGCTGCAGTTCAGAGAGTAAAAGTCTCATACATTACAGTTTCAACTTTAGGCTGCTTCGAAGTTACACTGCTACTGATCTGTACTTGGTTGCTTCTATACGTTTATTGTTTGCGTTTAATAGAGAAACAATGTCAGGAATAGATTACTCTTTGGGAGGTACGTAGTCATAAAGATAGGCCAGCAAACATCTAAGAATGTCATGGAGCAATTAAAGCGAATCAGAATCCTCCAAATGGTGTGAAATCAATCAAAATGAACAGACTTAGATCAGGAGTCATCTCATTTGTGGGCAGGGAGCAGAGAAGAACTGAACAAGAACTTAAAAAAAAAATACCACAAAGCTCAGTGAAAGGGCACAGGTTCAAACAAGTTTTGGACAGAGACATTACTTTGTCTCCAAGTTTAAATGCAAGTCTGTAGATTTTAAGGTCTGGGTTCGGTTAAGTATAGTTAAAGTATGTCACTTTTTCTACTACTCCAATGGCATTTTCTCTGAAACAGGCTAATATGAATGTGAAAAATGTGACTATTAAATGACACACATTTACTGGGACCTTTGGTAGATTGATCACAGAAAGTGTGAAGTCATATCGCTCATAAACAAATGGCCTGCGCTCCATGCCTGCTGTAATCAGCTCACCGATTAATGGTCAAGGCATGGCAAGCAATCAGCTCTGGACTGACGGCTCTTCATCATTCAGAATAAGCTGCAATTATTATTCAGTATATAATCTTTTCATGGCATAGTTACTAATCACTGTAACAAGAACACTTGTCTTTAGAGGTCTTTGACGAGGTGCCTCAAAACTATTCCAAACTCCTGTTTCCAGCTATTGGTGATGCACATACAATAATGTGCAATTTTTTGGGGGGGGAAATACAACACACTACAAAAAGGCGCACACATGCAATCTTACACATGCCTTCCCCACATACAGATTTTTTTCTTGAAAGTTCATTCTGCTTCAGGCTCAAACACAATAAAGCTCAGTGACCAGAGAAAACGTTCTGCTTGTTCAAAGCAGCATTTGCACTGAGTGAGAAGTAACACAACCAAACTTAGCTCAAAAGGAGGGTACAATTATCCATTAAAGGAAAAGCAAAAGTGGCTTGTGATTTAAAGTTTACTTTAAAAAAGTGTGTGACCACCATGATCCAACAAATGACAACCTATGTCGGGAATACTCACCCCAATGTTCTCATTTTGTGATGAGCTACTTCTTGTTTTTGTGCGCCAGTTTGATGTTTGCTGGCTGACTAAATGGGAAAACAGCTGAAAAACTGGATGAGCATTTTGTAGCCAAATGTCATTTGCAATATTTTCTGTTTTTGTGTGTGTGTGTGTTCGTCAAGTGTCTGTAAAAAATACAGTTTTAGCTGACTGTAACAGTTGGTTGCTGACAGGTTTCGGGAACCTCATTCCAGGCCAGCTTGCCCTCCTACAGCAGCTGTCAATCTCTGTCTAGACCCCCCCAGCCATCCAGACAATGTCTGTTTTTTCTTTTACCTCTCTTGGTACTTGTGAGGTGAAACATTGTTTCCAGCATGACAAAGTTTAACCAAAGAGGGAATATTCTGAGGGGTTTTTTTGCAGCTCCACAGCTGGATCCCTCTCATGGACTTGAAGAGATTTTCTGACAACAACAGATTCCTCCCGGTGTGTCAGCAGCAGCACAGAGACTCCTGGAGTTCACCCAGGTAGTCATTCAAGTTGTCCTTCTCTGTCTGCCTCGCCACACTGTCTTCCCTTCCAATAGATTTTTCTGGACTGTGCTTCTCTTAAATATGACTGAGCATCAACACCCCCCTGTTGACCTTTTAATGGTCTGCTGAGTTAATTCACCTTTGCATATAGCTTATTGACTGCCCTCTGTTACAGCGCGACGATCATCAAAGTCAGCCAAGTAAGTCAAACGAATGTGAGCAGATGAATGTGTCTAGCCGACCAGGATAGAGACTCATTTCACTTTTCAAGGTGGCTAATGTCTGCATTTCGCCCCAGCCAGAGTACAAAACAAGCTTTTTATTTTCTAATGTAATATATAAATCAATATGTAGTCAACTGTGTGTTCATGAGCTTATATATTCTGTTCTCCTGCATTTTTTCCCTCCATCGGATGCAAGTGGGACACAACATAACGTCAAATCTTACTTAGTACATTTTTATCAGTAGTATTTTTGAGACCAAAAATCTTGTCACAATTTTGAATGAAATTTGAATTTGTCCGATCACAGTTTTTCTGTCTATTTCAAGATTCACACGTCTTGTTTGAAAAAAGAGAAAGGTTGCTGTCAGGTTGTGTTTTTTTTCCCTCATTTGAGAGGTCTTTTTTTCCAGCCACAGTTGAAAGACAGGAGAGGGACTGGGGTGGAAACCATTCTGAAGACCCGGGCCTGTGCCTGGATGGACACGTGTTCAATCACTTATTGACTGTTCAACAGTCATTCATAGAAGTGACGAAACCACAAACCTCCAAAGTGCTGACAAAGGTTATGTTCTATCCACCCATCTATCTGTGTCAGCAGTAACAGAGGGAATTGATGTAAGCATTGAAACATTAAACAGGAGGAAAATGTCGCCCTGTATGTACAGCTTGTTGATTTCACGCAGTTAACTCAAAACATGCAAGCTTCAAAAAAAAAAAACAAAACAAAAAACTCACCACTGATGTGTTAAATGAGGCTGCTTGTTGCACTGGTGGAGTGAGTAGAAGAAGGGTCGGTGGGATCGACTCATGGCCCACCCTCACCTCTGGCCCTCATTGTCTACAGTAAACAGATACAGCAGGTTAAAACGAACCAAAATTCTTCCGAAACTTGTCTAATACTCTCCACAGAACTTTTTTCACACGCCCTGTTTAAGTTGCTCATGCAGTGTTTACCCTCCGCCTCCCAGCTTCAGCACGGAGGACGTGTTCGTTTTATGTCCCACATAAGACGAGTGGGTGCTGCATTGGTAGCAGGGTTCAATATTAAACTTCATTTCTGTCGAACTGATACTTTTGGGACCCTTTCCGCCCACCTTTAACTGCAACACACTGCTGATAACTGTCCACTTCTGCGATGGTGCAGCCCTCCTCTCTGTTCGCTGGCGTAACAAATCTATGTGATAGTGCTGCTGTTACGGTGCTTTCTGCCTCTTTCACAGAGCAGCATACCCGCGGATTCACAAATTGAGGTTAATGCTAAATTTATCACACTGGAAATGAAAGTATATTGTACCTGTCAGCGATGGCCAGCGTGCAAACCTATATAACAGTTAAAGTGAATCTACAGAACAGTAAAGCATCCTAAATTTGTTCTCAGTGTCCACAAAAAAATCACACAATTTTGTCAATTGGCCAACTGTAATTGACCAAAACAGGAAAAAAAATGTTTGAGAAGAAAAGCAATTCATTAAAATTTTGCAATGTGAAAATATTTATAGTTTTGCCACTGGGAAGTAAAAAAAGAAATAAAAGGTAGAGCTGGAGGATCCCACTTCAGCTATGATTATTATTACCGATATAGCTGAACATAGACAGACGGGTTGATAGATATTGAAACACAGGCTTCTCACTAAAAGATTATCTGCTTGATTATCTTCTGATTATCTGAATACCAATTGCTGCTGCTCCAGGAAGTGTCACAATGGGCCTTAGCAATTAGAAAGAGGACCAGCACTAATATGTGCGCACAACAGACGCAAAGTATCCGTGTTCTGCATCCCCCAAAACTCTGTGGAGGAACGATTTTCAGCCGGACCTGCTGACTGAACAATATGAGAACAATCCCTCATCGGACGCGTCCTTGGGCCTGCCCGTGGAGAAGCTCCTGACCTCTTGCTCTCTGAAAAATTTGCCCAACGATTTTTGAGGACATTTAGCTTTCTTTGTGTCTTTTATTAAAATTGTTTGTTCTTTCACATGAGAGGGCAAAAAGGCAGTTCAAAACTACTTCCTGGCAACGACCCTTTAACCCCTAAACCTTGATGTGATTCTTCAAAACTCCCTTCACACTCAACACAAGCTGGCACACAAAAATCCATTTTTCTAAAAAACAAATTTGAAGACAAATGTCAAAAACACAAAAGTGGAAAAAAAAAACCTAAATGACGATATCTTTAAATTTGATGCGCTTCTCTTCACCTGTCAGTGTCTGGAAATAATTGCTCCAAGATTATGTGGCCTACCCTTCAAATCTCTGTGTATTACCAGCTGTCCTGTGTTTTCACCCAAATACTAGGAATGTAACAGATTGCAATCAAATGAGATAAGGTGTGTCCACAATGTTTCAACATAAATCTGCCCTTCTTATACACAGATGTAGTTACAGTGTACATCATTGCCTCCTTTCATTCAGCCAAGTTCGTCATGTTTATGTCATCTATTCTTCATCATGTGGTCATGTGAATATTTGCTGCAGCCATTTAGCACTACAGAGGGTGATGTGCTGTGTTGAGGCAAAGGGTTGAAAATTGTTGTGTATGTATTGAAGTTTGTGTGAATAATTGTTTGTGTGTGGTTACACTGCAACAAAAGCAAGCAAACAGTGCCACTCCCCGCAGATTACATTACAGTTAAAAATCAATTACAATGGAATGCTCGCCTTATCTATGTGTGCAGGGATATTAAACGATGTTTATCAAATTCCTCTCTCAGTGGACAACACTCTGGTGGCTGCGTCATTTTGTGATGCTAATCTGTGTGATTACGCATTGTGCACTTTCATCTGTTGGAAAGGAGACCGGTTTCATTGGGAGCTGTCAGCGCGCAAGCTTTTTGTTCCTGGTCATATAGACCTCAACCCAACGCATGATTCCTCATGGGAAGTTCTGTCGCTGCCAGTGGCTTTAGTTAAGCTGCAAAACCTTTTCTTCTCATTTAGTGTGTTATGTGAAGAAGACAGTGAATAAAAAGACCATCAAATCTCTCTCTTTCAGATGATCACAAAACCACCAAGGACACCAACTGAGATGTTTGAAATCAAGCATATAAAGGATTTTTTTGGAATTGTTGCTACTATCTTGCACCAGATATTTTGATGCCTAAGTTGGCCAAGTTGTTTTTCTTTCTTCGTGGGGAAAGGTTACACGATTGAAACACACATTTTTATAATTACGATGACAAATTAAAAGGTAAAATAATGCAAAATAGAAGTCCATCACCGGTTTAACAGCACTTGCCACACGTAGCCTCCCAAACCTTCACTGAGTGGTCACTGTGGGAGCCAAATGTTCACCTCGTATAGACCTCTGAGCATCAGCTATTTATACATTCGACTTGCATGCAACATTACATTGCCTGACCCCTTTTTTCCACACAGCACAGAGGTAGGTCAGTGTCTGAAGTATTTCATTGAAATGAAATTAGCTGTGGATTGCCATTCAGACCCTGCTGCTACAAACTGTTTCATCTGTGCTGCTGCACATCAATGCAGAGTCAGTCAGAGATCCCCTGCTGAGATGTGATGGCTGTTTTTAATATCCAGGTAGCAATCACCTGTGACTAAAATACACGGCACAGCTTGGTCCTCTTATGTGTTCAATAGAAACCTGCAGTCTCAGGCTCCATTTCAGGCTCCGCTGCAGATGATAGTATTTTTTTTCATTTCTGTTTAATACAGGCATGGGGAGAAAATATCCAACTGTGCCAGTCCACTGAGGAGAGTTTTCCCCTGTTTTCAGGACTCCCTCATGACTGATAGACCATGTCACAGGCAAAGGGCAAGAGGATAAGTGAAGTTGCCTTGTCTTATAATGGGGGCTGTAAAATGTAAAAGAGGTCTGTGATGCATTCACTGCTCTCCATAAAATAATATTCCTCACAGCACCCACAATGAGCTCTCCCAGTACACTGCTTTTCTGTGCAGTTATATCAGCGACATCTACACACATACAGTCTTTTGGCCAAGCAAATGTGTTGGACCACCAGCCGTCTCACCCTCTTTTTATAATTTGGCAAGTTTTCTGAGACAATATGGTCTTGTAGTGTTGACAGCACACCAGCTTCAATTACTGGTTGTTTATCATAATTAGACTTGGTGGTGTGAACTTCTCTCTAACTATAATGAATGAGCTGCGCGATAGGGCAGAATGTTGGTCAGCAAATGAACATCCAGCTTCCTTGTCCATAATGTCTGTCATTAATCTTTGTCGGTTCTTGACTCAGTCCCTAATGAAGGGGTCATTTTAAAGGCCAACCTATTGCAAGCATATGCTGTCTGTCTCTTTGTCTCTTAAATCTGTGGTTTCTATAGTTAAGCATCAAGAACAGGAGAAGGAAAATGTGCCAATCACAATCGTATTGCAGGGAATCACAGATGCACAATTGCACAAAGTACAATAGCAACAAATGGTACATAGGTGTGTGTGTGTATGTGTGTGTGTGTGTGTGTGTGTGTGTCTGTGTGTGTCTGTGTGTGTCTGTGCGCGCGCATGTGGCATGCACACACAGGCACCACAATACAATGC
>JAUESF010000022.1:7635568-7656101 GCA_032274765.1 Malacoctenus tetranemus | reverse complement strand
GTTGAGTTTTTAACCTCTTTTTTTGCTTCAGGAACTACATCAGGTTTAATAAATCCATGAATTCAATAGTTTCACAACAGACCCGCCAAGCACCACTGCGTACATCTTTGTCATTTATCACCACAGCGAACAACAATCTTAGAAGGTGCCTTGAGAGGAACAACGCACAACTATTCTCCAGTCTCTTTACACTTATTCAGTTAAGACCAGACTTGTGTAACAGCCATGACACAATATTCACCCAGAAATGTCAGTGACAATACTACCCTACAGTGACATGTTCACGTTGCCTGACAGACACTTTGTTTCAGGTAATTCAGAGCGGAGCTGCTCCTTAATGCGCGTGTCTCCAATTCACAGACATTGAGCTCGTGTTCAAAACTCTTTCCACTTTGAAAAATGGAGCTCCCCGCTGTGAGAACGAAGGAGGGGAGATGACTGCTAGGCAGCAATGATTAAATTTAGAAATTGGTGGGCTCACTCTGCCAGAAGTCTTCACACCACCAAGCTGCTCATTGAGAAGAAAAAAAACAAAAAAGGTGGCTTTAAGGGATGAGAGTGCTTGTTTTTTTCCCCAAGCCTCCTCACAGTCATATGTACACAGTCCAGAAACACAGCTTATATTTTGTTGATGAAAATCTGCACAAAACACATTATCTCTGTGCAATATGCTGGTAATTATCTTGACCTAGTGTCCTGCACAGGCGGCTCTCTGGCACAGCAACATGAGGCCACAGTAATGGCTGCCGATTCATTTTCACCTTCACCAGCACCATGCTGGGGAGTCAAATCACATAAAGGAAGCCAGGGTGCAGTTTGGCTCCCACACGAGGTGCTTATCCTGAATATCTTCTCTGCAACCTCCACAGGCACCAATCAGCCAGAAAAAAAATTATGCCCTCACTTTTTCTCAACTCTGCTCTGTAAATGCCGCCAGCCCTACCAAAAAGAGTGACGAAAACAAAGCTAGATGGAAGATACACTTAAACATCCGGGGACCTCTTGCTGCAAAGCTGCAATTATTATTTGGAAAGATTCACCAGTCTGATGTGTTTCGTAGATGTCACAGTCTTTTAATTTTTTTTTTGATGAAATTAAACCGCTTTAGGGTATTTAGGGTAGTGCTTGACTCTTGAATAAACAGCAAACGAGAAGGCAAATTTGTTTTTGAGTCCAACTGTGAATTTACTGAGCGGTCTTAAATGCTATAAAACATTAACAGTCCTGTTTTTAAATCCCTCTCAAAATCGATCCGCTGTTCAGTTTTCATTAGCAGCATGATCACCAGTTTGTGAATATTGATTATGAAAGTGGGCTGGTCATTCACAGGCATGATTTCACTTTTCAGACTTACAAAATGGAATATTGCTTTTTAAAGAAAAATGGCTGTTTTTTTTCTGCAAATTTAATTTCCCCTTTCCTCTCCAAGGTGCGAGAAGATTTGATCCAAAGTATGGAGTTAATTACACATCTCAGTGCGTCTGGTGCCTACCCTATGGTTTCGATTAGGGACTCCGGAGCGTGTGCCCTGCTTACTTATAAACTCATTTGTTTACGGACTCAATTTGCTTTATACAAAATTCAATCTAGCCAGAGGCTAATCACCCAACTGCACATCCTGTTTGGACCTGCTGTCTCAACTAATGGTTTCAATCTATTATGAGTGAACAAACAGTGGGAATCAATTCGTTGGCATCAAATCGAGGGAATGATCAGATGGCAAAATCGGAAGCTTTGACGAGTAGGAGACTCTCATCTCTGTTTTAGGTTGCCAGCTCATTAATCAACCTGTAATCACCACAGTGTTCATTGCTGCTCTGGTTGCTGGCTGTCAAAAGCCCATTAGATTCTTCTTAGATTGAGGGGAAGTGTCTGGCCCATCACTTGTGCACTCGGCCACCCCATCACATGAGCAGCCCTTTTAAACATCTTGTGAATCTTCCTGTCACTGGCAGCCGGTGAAGCCACTGCTGGACCTCCAAATGGGCAGTGGTGTCGTGAGAGAGAGCCAACCACAGGCAAGGTACTGAAATGAGTTGACTCCGTAGTATACAGAAAGAATTGCATCTTTCACTTCTCCAGTGATTTTACTGGGATTTACTAGAAAGCTGGATCACAGTAAATTACCGTACATACAAAGGTTAGCTGGTGACCGGTTGTATTCAAAACAACTGGAGAAAAAGAACTTGAAAAACAGATTTTGTGTCGTGACAGTCTTGCTCACATTTTGGTTTGTCTACTCATTTTTTTTTACAATAAAACACATTTTGATGGTCGACGTCCACCATTTTCCCATCATGCTTTGCAACTCCAACTGGCAACAGAATTTCTCAATATCTAGGGATTTCACAAATCTGTCCGAGTAATGTTTTTTTTTCTTGCTGATGATTAATAATATTTCAACAAAAAGGTAACCACGTTTTACAATATCTTGAGACACTTTCAATCGTAAACAATTAATGTTTTATTCGTGTCTTCATCCATAAAGATTTTCAGGCATTTTCAGTGAGCAGCGGTTGGCATGTTATTGTAGGTGGTTACCATGGACACAGAGGTCTTCCTCGTCTGTGGTGTCGTTACATCGACCACAGACATATTACAGCTTTGCAGTCATACAAAAGAGTGCAACAGTCTGGCGTCATTTTTACTCTCTACTGTTGCTCATGTGGGAATTGTCTGAACGGTTAAATCAACATAACGATGTTGCAATTAGTGCTTCAAAGACAACCTTTTTATTGTCTTTTCAACAAGACAAATTGAGGTAAGAGATTGACGGGGAAAAAAACCCTTTTCTCTTACACTTACTGGCCAAGCATCAGCAAATCATCAAAGCTAAATGATGGAAGAAATAAACCAAAAGGGGACAATGAAACACAAAATAGATTCAACACAAGAAAACCTAATAAAAAAAACAGAAACAAGGTCAAACAGTAAATTATTTCATGAAAATTATCCTGTAGACTTGGGGCTATGCTAGACTCGTAACATATCAGAGATAAACATGTTTAAATCAGATGGCAATCGTAAAAACCCCAATTAAATTTTAGATGCGCTATTATAAAAACTCAGGAACAAAACACTCCTGTAGTATTACGCACAATAGCACTAGAACAACTGCCACACCTCAAATGAATATAACATTTTTAATGTAGAAAGAATAAAAAAGAAAGAAGATCACTTTTCAATTACAATTCCTGCTTATTTGATAGGGGCTCATTTTGAATAATTTGATAAAGAAACAAGCTGCTTTGTTTTTTCTTCTGCTGCAGACCAACACTCTCAGAAAACATTCCTGACAGAGATCATTTTGGCATAATGCATTTGAAAATGCAGGTGATGGTAAAGACATGTGCTATGTTGTAACTGTAATTATAACTGAATGTAAACAGACAGCATTGAGCTCTCTTAAGTCGGACAGAATCAATGAAATATTATTCGAACCCTGTAAATCTCTTCAGGGAGGCTTCAACTGTTTGACTTGAGGGAGACTAATCTAAGTTATTTGATAAGGATTCTGGGATTACAAGCCTTTAAAGTCATCAGACATGAGAAACAAGAGTGTTCAGTGGCTCCTCCTGCTCACAGTCAATTCTGGGGAATCTGTACATCTTTTATTTTCACTGTCTCTCTAAATACCTGGCAGTTTTTTTTTTACTGGCATTCCATTGTACAGTGTTGTCCAGGCATGTACACAAAGCCAAAGTGTTCCTAATCAAATACTGTTTACTTGTGATATGGTTTCCATTATCCATATCTTGAATCCTTCACGTTATGTCTACGAAGGCTACAGAAATGTGGTTACAAAGCTGGCATTGAATGGGTGACACATCCAAAGTTATTCGTTAGACATTTCTAGCACATTCAAAGTAAGGCAACGCTGACATACGGCTGTTTCAGTGGCACAAAGGTCTGATTAAATGCATTTGATAGCCCCTATTGATTCTGTTATATTGTGGCTGTTTTATCACAAGAAAAATTGCTTCTGCAGACAAGCTCAGGGACTCAGACGTGGCTGCGGTCTATGAGGCATCAGGACCTTCCTGCAATCATTCTGTCCATTTACAACAGCGAGCACAATGTACCAGTCGGTATGAACTGTGATTATTTCAATGTCAGGTCCTTCCTACAGTATATTATGGAGTCCATATACCTCCAAAATGCACATTTGGCAGTTGCCTTGGTTTCAGGATGGGACAAAAAATATCAATAAATATAAATATAATATATATTTTTAAATCTAAATCTAACAAACATGTTTTGCAGAGATGTTTTGGTTTTCTTATTGATGGACCTCAAATTTATGCAGAACTTGCAAACTTTTCTCAAACTTTAAACAGAGCAGGTTAGTACATGCTGGATTTTCAATGCTCAGAATAAAGTGGTGGACTTTTGACAAGATACTGTCATAGAATAAACATAAAAATGAATAATATACTACAGAAAGGGCCAGCATGACTGATGACTTACAATGTATTTCATAAGCCTACTACATAACATGAATCATAACAGAGCACATGAAATGTACAGTACATAGATACAATATAGCCTGTTGGGCAGTGTGATAGCAGTTGTATTTCTTGCCACAGAGAATGAAGATTCCTAATTTGGGTTTTCTGTGTGTAATTGGCATTTTTTTATAATTCTGCCTGCATACATCAACTTATTCTATAAGTCAGATGGATAAATGGATGAAGAGAGTGGATTGGTGGTCCTCAACGAGACTCCCGTTTGAGCTTTCTGATAAAAACATAAATACAATGTTCACACTGCCACCAAACGTGAATAAAAGTGGTATCATTTGAAAGTGCATCTCATAGAAGTTTCTTCTCTAAATAGACAAACCGAAACTGTGGAACTGTGGAACAAAAGTGCAAGTAGCAGCTTGTGCAAAACACAGTCGCTCTTGGCACCGAGTTTGCTGAACGCTGCGGGATTCGCGTCACCGCACCCACTACTGCGCCGTTTTCCTCATTGTAGTGCACAGCACGTCACCAAAAACAGCCCACCAGTGCCTTCATTTAGTGCCGAGCACCAGCATGAAAATAGAAACCAAACTCTTGTTCATGACATAAATAAAGATTTTAAGGCAACAGCCCCACTGAGAAACAGTATTTCTAACAAGGTAAGGGTACAATAAATTCCTCTGCTTCTGTTTTGATATAAACTTTGGGCTGGGTTTTTTTGTGTGCTTCAGCTTTGTGCAACATAATAAACGGGGAACTGGTGGTTAAAGAGAAGAGTATCCAGCTGAATTTTTCTGCCTCTTAAGTGCACTCTTTTCGTTCACGCTCGTGCAGGAGTTACAAGACACAGTGGAGCCTTGAATGGTTGAACCTGGGTTTGTGATGCGAAAGGAAAAAAAGGTGAAATAAAGCATCATCCAGAGTTGCAAGCTAATTCTACAAATATGCTTTGTATGATAATTCTATGTTTCCCTGGTGATCTACGGCACTTTTTTTCTCTGAATCTCAACGGTTCCAATTCAGAGACAGTCCTCCCTCCCTTTGCAGTCTACAAAGGTAAACAAACAAGTGCAAGCTGTGGGCTGGTTGCCTGACAGTGGGAGAATAAATGAACAACATATTTGCCCACCATCTTCACAGCTGCCACCCTCCCACACTGTGAATTAACATCCCATGCAAACATTCAGAAACGACAGCAAACATTCCTGTTGCACTTGGAGTCGATGCTCGGCACGTATTCACGCTCGCAAACTGTCGTGTGATTGTGACTCGACAATTACTGAATGTGTTTTTGATAGGAAACAGGGTGATCCATGCTTTCAGACATTCAAACGATTACTTTAAAGGTTTCGTCCATTTGTTATCTTCTAGATCATTCTGCTATAGGATGCTTGAGTACAGACAGCTGATCTGTTCAGAGAACAGAGCGCTGAGAAAATGTGGGTTCAGAGTGTGGATGAGTCATGTACCCACACAAATGAGTCGAGTATGATTCACATGTATCCACCACAACCCAAGGCAGTTTCTTTATTACCTCCTGTTTCCAGAGCACAGGGCACACTTATATGTATGCCAACATATTAGTGACATCAAATTAGGTTGTTGTTCAAATGTCTACACAGAAGTCATTTGTCTTATTGTCATATATACAATTTTAACATACCTTTATTCTTTCATCCTTGTTTTAACTGTGCAATGTCCTAATTTGTATACAGAGCATGTGCAATCATGTAATGACCAGGTGTGCTGCTCTTCTCTATACAACCATCATTCAAGTGAGGTTCTCTGTTTTGAACCATTCAATAATATATTTATTGACTGGTGCATTGGGCAGAGGGAGCATAAAGTGAACTGAGTCACTCTCACAAGCTTGTAGGTGTAATTTTTGCGACTGACCTGAGTGGGTGAAATGATGTTAAGGAGCAGGTCCAGCAAACCTTTCTGTTTACACACAGAATAGGCTCTGAAATCATTAGTCAGCAGTTTAGGGGGGCTAGTTGTGTTGCTCATATGTTTTGTTTGACAGGTACATACTGTATCATTGTCCTGCAATCGTATACACTCATACAGATAAAGTACACAAGAAGGGAAAATAGTATACTTGATCTCACGATAAACAAAGCAAATACACTTTGACAGGGGCTGATGGAAGAAGTTATTCAGAGTCAAATCACATCACCTCATTCGACTTAAATTTTAGCTACAATGTGACTTTCCAAATTATTCCATTTGTTCAATTAATTTTTCTTCTTGTTTTGTGCCATTTTCAACACAGTCATCCAAAGGATTGACCTGCAGCCAACTGCACATCATTCACACACTTATTGCCAGCAGCACTTTTAGGGTATTACAGGAGACAATTCTCATTGACAAGATAGGTTGAGGTTGAACCTCAGTAACTTTGAGTAACCGCCAGTGATTCAGGTACCTCCTGAGGCCTTGATTGTCTCAGCCTTGTCTTGAAAAGATCAGTCAGCCAACAATCACAAATGTTCTGGACTCTATAATGCAAACACATAGACATAAGCAATGAGCTAACAAGCTAAATAGCTAGTAGCACTCTTTGGACTGAAGTACATGTGATCATCTCAAACCTCGACTATATTTTCTACACAACAAGCTGCAGGTCAGGATGCACACAACAGATAGATTATGACCTCTTGAGTGGAATAATTGTCGAATGTGTACAGTCTCACAGGCCAGTTATTCAATGACCCAGCAGTACTTTAAAATGTAGACACAGGTTTTGTAGAAGCATGAGAACAACCACAGTTTAAAAAAAAGAGAAAGTCTGATTCTTCTCACGATTTTAAATACATTCATAGTTTGTTATTGACCCAAAGCTGTTTTGTGTTGTGTTAATAATGTCGCATCAGCATCTTGTTTCAACTTCGTTTCAATTTGCATGCAATCATTCTCTTTGAAACAAGAACATCACATCACAGAACGTGAACACACACGTGTTCCTCAACATGTGTGCAGGAGCGGGACAACGATTTTTCAGGCTCTTTCATTCCCCGCTGACAAATATGTCTTTTCTTCTCTGACGGATGGATCATTGCGCAGCTGCAGACACGGCGGGGGGGGGACTGGAGGTTGTGGGTAGAGTGATGACTTTTAAAAGATCATAAAGAACCTCAGGGGGACAGCTCCGCAGAGGATTATTCAAAAGCGCTTTAATTTATTGAGTAATTCTAAGAGAAGGCCTGTCCTTATCAATGAACTGGCTTCAGTCTGAAAGTGAGCCTTCTGACATTTAATTTGGTTCTGCCAGTGCTTCTGGTTTTAATAACAACGGCAGGAGAAACCCACCAATGGGACGTTGCCATTGTTAAAAACACCACAGCATCCTCACACATACTGACACACACGATGGCGACAGCAGTGCTGCCAAACATTTCAATGGCTATATAGAAGAGCAGATTTGTTCAGCAAAGCCAATCAGACACTTATTCGGATTGCATCCATTTTTGTAACGAAATATGCCCTCATCTGAAGTGACCAACATCAGAAGGTATTAAGAGGCATTTCTGCTAGTAATCAGCGTCAAAGGGACACTGACATGAGAGAATAGGGGCACCACACGTGGCTGTCGAGGTAGATATAAGATCTTTCTGCCAACAAAATGATAAAGAACACGCACAAACTCCAATCTGTCAGTGTTTTAGAAGCGGCATGAGAAAACATTGCAAGAGTCAAATATGCTCAAAAAAACAAGACAAACCAGGAGACAACTGATGCAATAGCGCTATAAAAAACATCCAACAAACATCTCAAATTACTTTTGGTCAAATAGTTATCTATTTATCTCTGTAGTTTCCATCCTGTTTTATTTGTAATAAGGCTCCATTTATTTCTGGGATTTTTTTTCTCCTTTTCAAGCATTAGGGCAAGAATTGGATGTGTTTTCTTGCACTGTTTGTCTGAATGATTGCGTTCCTGGTTGGAAGCTCATGATAAATAAGCACAAGTTTCACCTCAAATTTGAATAATGCCTCTGGGAGCGCCTCCGAGTGTGAAATTAACAATTCTCTAAGACAACATCCTAAATCTTTGCCTAAATGTGTGTTAAAGTAGCCGGCCTTCTTTTGTGACTATAAAGAATCAGTTTTTCCATTGCCTGTCCTTGTCTTATCAGCTCACTGTGCATCTGTGCAACACAATGACATCAGGTTGTTTTTATTGACCCTTTATTCACTATCTGTATTTTGTGTCACACCCATCAATAGTTTTGGAACTGAAGTGTAAACATCTCATGAAATCTCTTTTACAAGTTTATGTTTATTTTTGTGTAATTTGATCGTTGCAAGTAAAATAAGCTCATGAACACTTTATTCATGGCTCAATTCTTGCAACCTGAACTGCTGATAATTAATGCATACACTTCCATGTTGTGGGTGGATGTATACAAAAACGTTCTTGACCTCAAATTGATTGAATGAAGTGAAAGAATATGGATGACTGCATCTAATTCTTTCATTGAGTCCTTTACCAGTGTTTCACACAAGCAATAAATAAGTATACAATCCTCTCACCGATTACGCTTGAAAAATACAAAAAAACAGCAAAAATGCATCACATCATCATCGTGTGGTTAAAAGAGTCAAACTGAATAATATCAAAAAAAGGTATATATTCTGAGAAGAAGTTTAGAGGAGGTCACTGATTCTGCTGACCTGATTTCCTCAGGCAGCTCTTTCCATATATAGCTACAAGGCTCTGACTGAGAGTGCTTGCTCACCTCCAGTTTATTTGGTTTTTAACCACACCACAGGAAAAGATAAAAGTCCTCTGCCTGAGGATCTCCGGCTCATATGCAATGGCTTGTACATGTGACTAAGAGGTCAACTATAGGGGACAGGAAGAAGCCCATAGAGACCTTTGAACTGTAACTGTAAGGATGTCATCAGGCTATCTACCCTTCTCAGGCTGATGAAAAAAATCTGCAGATATTTTCTGTGCGAAACTGGAGTTGTGCAAAACTGGAGCTCTATGATGGAGACAGGGAACACACAGACTGGTGCATGGGGTGTCCAACATGCAGCCTGCTGGCCAAAAAAATAACATCTTGAGAGAGGGTGTCATCAGGGTGATCTTTGGAGTAACCATTACACATGATTGACAATTTGTGATCAATTTGACTCCTGTTTCAAATCTGTTGATTGGGGGATTGCACTGGTTTTGTAAAACTGCAGGTGGCACCAATACCGTTGGACAATAGATCAGTGAATGCGAAGTACTTAATGCCAGAAAAGTAGTTGAACAAGTTATGAAATCCAGGTGTTTTCACAACGTAATTTAACTTGTTTGTTCCAAAAAAAAAAAAGAGGCAATTTACTTGACTGTCATTAAGGGAACATTATCATCATGTGATAATGAAACGGGCCTGGCCCACTTCATCAAATTTGACAGTGTGCTCTGAGCCTCGGAGGAGATTGTCTAGAAGAGAGAGCAGGAAGTGAGAAAGGTGGAGGGGGGGGGAAGACCAACACTCCCTTTGTGCTATTCTCTTGACCGATCCTTATTACAGCCCTCCCCCCCACCTCCCACCCCACCTGCTTGTCCATCTCTTTCTGAGAATAACTTGTCCGTGGCTCACACAAACACCCATCCATCTGATGCTACAGCCCTACACTGACACTGTCTCCTGGTTTACTCAACAAATCTTCTGCAGTGTTCTTGACATATTTGCACTGACCACTGAAGGTCACAATACACCTTAAATCAAGGTTGTTTATCACCTTCTCAACTGAGCGATGCCTGTAAGACAGCAGCCTGGACCTTCAGGTGAACTTTGAAAGTTACTTGTTGGTTCTATGGTGACTATTTTTTCCAGAACTCTGCATTAAAAAAAGAAACAGATATTCATCCTATCTCATTAATATTTCACTTTCAATCCGTCAATCATTTAATGAGTAGAAGAAGGAAGCAGTTCTCCTGTGATGTAATACAAAATGTGTCTTTACTGTCATAAATGCTTTCATAGTCTGTGGATGACTGACAGTGACCTTGGCACAGCAGAGACAAGTCGAACCCCACTCAGAATGAAAATGCCCATGACAGGCCTAATTAGAGGAGGGCAGATGAGAACCCTGAAGGAGAGGTCACTCTGGTGGATACATGCAGAAATACTTGGCTGTGTGGATGGACTCACTCAGAGATCATCATCACACCAATGAACAAAGCTCATCTTCCTCATCATTAATCAAGGTAACTTTGTGGCCTCAACATTTTTAACCCGCCTACCAATATGTGAGGCGTTCAGATCTAATACAGCTAAGAAAGATGTCAACATGAAGTTGACCAACTGTGTGAGTATTCAAATCTCAACGTGCCCCTGAGATAGATAGCTACTCATTTTCAAGATAGGTGATTATTGTTAATTTCAACAAACTGCTAAAGAAAAAAAAAAGACACTCCATTAAATACAAAAGCCATGACTTGCTAAATTTGCTAACTGAAGCCCAATTTAAATGCAAGCGAGTATGTTTCAGATAATTCTTCAACTCATTCGTAGTCCGTCTCTGTTTTTTCTCTGCACGGCTTCGATCCTTGAAGAAGTCGAAGAGATGAGTGGAGTCTCTCACTCAAAAAGGAACATCAGCATGAGCACAGCAGGTGGAGACTGCCAGGGGGCAGAGGCCGACAAGAGAAACAAGCCCCAAAGCTTGTGGGATGAAAGAAAAAGTAGTTAATGAGCAGGTATCTGGATTTACCAAGCTCACACAAGATGCATGTTTTGTTTGTGCACCACATCTCCGTCTCACAAAGTATGAACTGGAAGTATGAGGATGATAGAGGGGTTCAGCTGAAAAGTGCATATTAAATAAAATCTTCTAGGGAAAATTAGTCAACTCTGACGACAAAAAGTCCACGATATTCTGTATCTTACTTATTTATCAGTAAATGGTTTTGCTGCATTCACATTCATTTTCAGACCTGTCCTACTTCCAAGTAACTCTGCATCGCTACTTTGTGTTCTTCCAGAAAAAAAATGCTGTTCCCTTCCAGCCTGATGTCATCCCATCTTTGGGAAAACAAGGAAACTATAAATGACTGTGGAACAGTGGCATAAAGAAAAATGAAGGAGCTTTGTAATTACGCCTGGAGATTCCAGTACACTTGAAGATAATTACATAATTAATCCTCTATCGGTCTCCAGCGAGCTCCACTCGCCCCTTTCTGTCATTGCCTTGCTCTTCTCAGGCTGTGTTCAGAAATACATTAGCGGCGCCTCAGAACGAAATAGAGGGCCTTCATTCATTTTTACTGTGTGAGGCCACCGCGTCAGGACAGTGAGGCAGCAGGAACACAGAGCTCTTACACAACACAATGTCGGAGCCGAGTACATGGCACTTAGTTCCTGGTGTATGTCCTCCTTGAAGACCATCTGCTTTTGTTTCAGTCAAGTAATTTCGGACGAGTTTGCAGAGCCAGAAAACAACGTGAATGATGCCAACCGGGAGGCTTCTTCCCAGCTGTCACGTGCTACAGCTCAATATGATTCCTGCCGTTTGAGGGATGAGTAGTTTGATTCTTTCCATTGAATACAAGCTCATCTCAATGATAGAAAGAGTACAAAAGTTTTGTTCTTTAATTTTTTTTCAATTTCAAGAGAAATGTGCTCATGTGGGCAAGTCAAAGTAGGTTTCTGTGACCACTGGAATGGCCACATACCACCTCCCACAGGCAAAGCTAGCGTGCAGTGCATGGCTGAATGACTCCGGCAGCCCCTGCCTGCCCTCAGAGAGGGGAGATTAAGAGAAATATTTTTTGTCATGAAAAGTGGAACAGCA
Organism: Malacoctenus tetranemus; assembly: GCA_032274765.1. NCBI lineage: Eukaryota > Metazoa > Chordata > Actinopteri > Blenniiformes > Labrisomidae > Malacoctenus > Malacoctenus tetranemus. The sequence goes on along the minus strand of JAUESF010000022.1, from coordinate 7,643,842 downwards.
AGGGTGATGCTCCAAAAATACTGGGAAAAAAAAACGGCTTGTACTGACATTCATCTCTAAAATCAATCTCTCCTTTTTATTTACACCAAGCCATTTATTGTTGTTATTTTCTTTTTAATATGATGACTCTACGTATGAGTCCTACAATCTGGGTTGTCCCTTTTGGCTTATGTTTGATCACACAAAGAGACAGTGCTGGCCTGGAGAGCACAAAAGCAGCCTTGAAACGCCAAGGTCATTGGTTCCAGTCCACGAATCATCAAGAGATTGTGGTGTGGACGAAATGTCGCTGATCACAAACTCCGTCACCTCCACTGTGGACCCTTCAGCAAGTCCCTCAACCCCTGACTGCACTGTGTCAGCACACTGCTCCTTGTATGTGTGGGTTAGTTAACCATGAATAGGAAAAATAAATCTTAAAATAATCAGTAAAGCACCGTCAAAAATAAACAAAATCAGCTTCTAGTATGAAAATAAAATCACACATAAACCAGCTAAGAAAGTACAAATCTGACTGTAGGAGCTAAAGCACTGTAACTGGTGTTGGTTACACTTGACGTTTGAGTGATTCTGTTCACAAAACCTCAGTGTAAGAGAAAAGTTTGGAGTGTTGATGGCTTTAACAATCGCAGATATTGTGAAACAAAGTCCATCACAGTACCAGTGAAGAGGTGACTCACCTCTAGCTCATACATCATGGAGAGACTGCTACAAACGCACTGTAAAACCATGTTTTAAAAAGCGCATCTATTAAAGCTTGGGTGCAAATTTTACACCTTTCACCTACGACTAAGAAAAAAAACAATCCTCTACAAATTGAACCAAGTGAACAGCGCAACATGGCAGAAATGGGCTGATCAGGCTTTTTACAGACAGGACAACGGAGACGTCAACAAAAACTCAATGCAAAAAAAGAAACCCTCCCACTGTCGGCCTTCACTGTGGTTTACAGAAAGTGGCCACAGTGAAGAGTAAACAAACTGTTCAGCAGTGATGTGGGAGACAAATGTGGGAGAACGTGTGAATTATAACCCTGCATTGTGGACTGATATGATCAGTGAGTAGTGAGAATGGATGGACTTATATCAACTCAGACATATACACATCATCCAAACAAAGTTTTGCTATCGAAACATCACACTGCTTGTCTTTTTATATTCTCTATGTGAGGGAACTTTTCAAAATGATGTTATTTGTAAGTCACCAAACAGGGTCCACAAATTCACCTTTGACCTCCGAACTTCACTGCAACTGACCACTAACCTTGTGACGTCACTGCCCTCTAACCGGTACAGATGTGATACCACAGGAACGGTTAAGAGTTACAGTCTGTACGGCATAACCAAGTGCGCTCCAAAAAATTACACTGTAAAGTGTGGAAGCAGATTCACTGACAAAACATAATCACAACATGTATCAAGCCATAGTCGACTCCATCCAGGGATACAATAGCAGGCAACATCACAAAATCTCAGACTTTTACAGATTGTGTGAAAATTAAGTATTGTGGATTCCCATGTGGAACACAAACATTGGTATCAAACAAGGGTTTTTGGGTTATGAAGGAATTGAGCACTTCAGCAAAGAATCTGCCAAAAATATGCTTATTGACCACACTGTGAGAAACGCAGAATTGATTGCTTTTGGAGTTGCCTGGAAATCAGCGTAGATTTCTAATCGTCCTTTCCTTTGTTACTGCTGTTGCCTCTCTCACAACCCAGACAGCATTTTTACAGGTTTTGTTGCATTAAGCATTTGTACATTTGAATATGTGTCATTCTATTTGTTACTATATCCTCCACTTGGTCGAAACAAGTAGCATTTTCAGTTCCCTTGACTTCAGCTGTCTCTGTTTTAATGGTATTTCTGAATACATATACAAATGTTCAAATAGATACTATGTCTACAGTATCCTACTATGCTGAAAGCAGCTTTTTTGTTTGTTTTCATGTTTATGTTTTGATGTTATATTTAGACACGTGTCCTTGATAGCAGAAAACTGGCAGTGTGCAGTCAAAGTAGAGTTTGCATAAATACAACCTTTGTATGATGTGAGAGTTCAATATCCATCTCAAGAATTTAATAAAACATACCAGTAAAAAAGAACAAAAATGAAGCTGGCTGATGCGAACCTGTACGATAAACATGTATGTGCAGAATGGAAGTAGGAGTCAGAAGAGCCTCAGTCATCACTACATACCAAAACAAGACCGTGAGAGGAAAACAATTACATCATCGTTGTATTTGAGCACTTTGGTCAGGTGGGATGTCCCACTGTGATACAGCACAATCTGAAAGAATGTCATTCCACAGCAATTAGGGATAATTATGTTTCATTAACCACAAATTAGATCACACCAATTGATGGAAAAGTGAATCACGTTTGTCCTTTTGTTTTTTCAGGGGAAAAAAATAACAAATTACTACTCCATAAATTACTGACTTTGCAACAAATTCTGATTATTGTAAAATGAATGCCAGCAGGTCAAAAATAGTACCAAAAAAAACTCATCAAAAAGAGGTCCTAAAAAAAAGCTAAATTTACATGTTTGAGCTCAGAATGATACTCATGACAGATTCTCCATGATGACTGCCAACAAGTGATACTGTATTTGAACAACAGCTTGAATTCATTCATGCCTTCAATCAACATAATAAGAGTCAATGAAAAATATACCACTTATTCCTGGACTACATTCAAAACTAATCCTGGTTAGGCCATCAACAAAGGGCTCTAAAAATCCAGCCAAATTACTGATTTTTATATTTCCAACCAAAACTTGTCATCACTGTGTTTTGTCTTTTTTAGTGTCTTCCTTTCAGCATGCCTCAACTTCCTTTCATTTTCCACATTCAAGCCGTGTGAGTTTGCAACTGAATCATCTTGACTTTTTCTCCCTGCATCGGTGAAAGAGGGTAATGTGTATTGACATAATGGCATAATGGTAACTGAGTGCAGGGCTCACTATGGAATAATGACTGGCACATCCATGAGTCCCATTGAACCTGTTAGCTGAGCTGTGCCTCATGGCCGACTGCACAACTAAGAGGTCCTGAGGGGCTTTTGGCGATTACGTCTTTGTTTGTGTATTCGTGTCAAAGCCATTCAGTCCCTCTGATGACAGAAAGATGTGAAGAGATTTTATTCTACAGAAGTGGTTCATGACCCTTCTCCCTTTAATTGGAGCCCTTTATTTTGCCTTCGAGAAAGGCTGTGGAACCTAAACCAAGCTTTAAATTGCAAGCACGTCCACATGGAAGAGCCTTCAAAATAAAAGCAAGGGGCAGTTTCTTCATATCTGTGAGATTCATTAAGCATAAAATTGTGTCCCCTCCCCCAACATGGGAAAACAAATGACCTCAAAGCCTTTGTCAGTTTAGGTGTCCTTGCTAAAAAGGGTCCAGGACCACATTTTTGGTCTTTGACCTTTGACGGATGGAAAAATGTGAGCAGAGATGAATATTAAACTGGGAACCTCAACTGAGTTCACAAAAAAACATCTGCAATGTTCAAGTGACTACAGTATAATGTGTGTTATTCATTCTTGTGCTATCACTATTTATCTTTATCAGAACAAAAATGAATGTCTATTTTCCATGAACATTTTTGTTGTGGTTTTATAGCAAGTTGGAAACCTTCAGTTTTTGGCTTTATTTATCCCATCCATCTTCCTGTCTGTACCTACATTAGTATATGTTATTTTGTCTCACTCTAGGCCCTCATCAATATATTCCTGCAGCATGCACATGTTCATTCTTCACTTACACAAACTAATGCACAAAGTGATGACCAGAGGTCACAGCATGAGGTTGGTGTGACCTCAGAAATCCCTCATTATTGTAATATAGGTTTACTGCCTCTTTGAAAAACTTTGAGCTGGCACAAGCATTTACTCCTACACAGTTTTAAATAAAATAGGTCTCAACAGTTAGAGGTCAAAGGTTACTTAAATACCTTCAGTATTTTCTGCATGCCTTGTTATACCAGTAATACATGAACAATTGAACATGGTTTGATTTATATTCTGCTTCTTTAACATGTCTAAATGAGGCAATACAATTGATGAGCAAACCACGTAATTTTGCTGATCACTGATTCAAAGTACACAGTCTAAAAATATCAAGAAGTTTATTCCAAACATGTCCAGCTATCTAACAAAAGGACAGCAAAAAGTGAGTTTTCTTAGCAGAGCTATAGCTGTGCTGGATCATGTTGAATTGTGCAAGTGTTTCGAGTGAAGTTGCTGGTGCGTGTATGTGAACACGCAATATTTCTATGCAGCTGATGCAACTTCTCTGTTCGGTGCAGGCCCACAACGCCCGAGTGATAACTCCAGTTAAAGTTGGTGTTTTAACCTTTTCATTTCAAGCCTCCCCATTGAAAAAAGAAATGGACATGGATGTTAAATCACCATCATGAGTATTTAAAAGGCCCATCTGATGTGAATGACTTGACGTTGCACGCGGCGAGATGCATGATTTAAAGAATCTACCGCTATTCAAGCCCAGGAGTGATACATTGACTTTTTCTCCCCTCCTTTTGCATAACTTATGCACTGTGGAAATATCGCAAAGGCTCTCCTTCCTCACTCTGCAGTCAGGGCAATCCCTGAGTGACCATCTCTACCAGCACTTTGTGACAGTCCCCGAAGGCTACAGTCCAGCTTCCAGTGAACATCTCACAGCAAGAGAGTGGAGCTGATTTCAACTAAAGCTGCTGACCTCAGCTCTATAACCTCCCCTATTAGCAGCCTAGATATCTCTTTGCATTTACCATTCAGGAGCTAGCTCCGGGGTTGGTGCATAAATTTAGAAATGGTAGATGTTTGGTCTAATTAGATTTATGGGGAGGAAATGTTTGGAGAAGCAAGACAGCACTGTTTTATTATTAAGCTCAGAATCAGGTCAGATGAAATGAGCAGCAATGAATGCACTTTGATATTTATGAGCGCTGAAAGGGACACAAGGTATTCTGCTGGAAAAACTGGCATGTAGAGTAATTTCTCTAGACAAACATACACGCACATATCAATCTATACTTAAAAATGTGTTGGTGTGTTAGCAAAGCATGTACAACTGATTCATGACCGTTGCAGATTCAAATGAACAGAAGCCAAATGAACTAACTCCAGCTCGTGAAGAGAAGTCTTGGAAATACCCATCAATCACTCCAGTTTATTAGGTGAATATTTTACATCATGATTAGTTATTCCCCAGCTTTATGATTGCATTTCCTCTCCCCGTGTCAAGTTTCACTTAATTCTCCATCAAAACTGCAGCAGACAGAACACATGTTGTGTGTGTTGCATGAGCTCCCAAACATTTTGCTCATGTCTTGTTCAGTATATCCTGGCCGCGATCAAACCCTCTGATAGTGATGGTAAAATCACTAAAAGAGCCACCATGCTCTGTTGCTTTACAAGATTACTGCTTGCAAACGAAAGAACACTTGTGAGGAAGGCTTATATATGGTCCTCTTTAGTGGTCATCTCACTTCTTCACCTCTTATACGACTCCGTAGAATACACTACAATTAATAAAAAGTGTGTGAAAATTAATTGACCTCGTAATTAAATTCAGTGTGATGAAATAAGCGAGAGGAACTCTAATGTTCAAAACCAGCATTAGCTGAACAATTATCAGACACATAATGAAACATTTATGTGTTTTTAAGCAGGATCAATCGCTGGTGTCACTCAAGCATTACAAGTGGGTGGAAAAAGCACAATGTTGAGATAGTATTGGTTGAAACACTGTTAACTCAGCTTCAGAAGCCTCAGCAATACCTTTCATAGAGTGGATTTGTCTTTCAGGTGACAATTTAGATTGTTTAGCTGATATATTTTACAAAAAAACGTTACTTGCCGCCTGATTTCCAGAAGAACTGGCAATTTTGTCTCAGTAAGTACATGTTTGCTGCGGTAGACGAAAATAGAATTACAAGAGTCCCACCTGGCCATTGCAAGACTCAGAGGAGTCGGCTAATTGAATGAGCCAAACAGTCCGATTGAGTCTTTCAATGTGACCTCATACAGTCCGTGGCACATCCATTTAGATTCCATCTGCTCTGAATTAGGAATGTGCACATTCTCATTTCTGTCCCGGCTGCTCCAAGCAAAACAACCACTGTTGATCAGAATCACATAAATGCTGCCAACTGCACGGGATGAGAACAGCTGCCAGGGAGCGGCAGGTGGAATCACGCAACATTGGGGAGTTTTTAGATATAAGCACAATTTCAACTGTAATCTCCATCATCTGCCATATTATGCGGTGCACTGGGTGATGCATTCAAAGCTTGTTTTTTTGTTTTTTTAACAGAATCAGTCAAACCTGACGAATACAGTCATGCAGCCAGGGCAAAGCAGAATAGAGCCTAAACCTGAAAATGACAACAACAAAAAAAGCATTCAGTCTTTGACATCTGTAATATGTTAGAACTAGACTTCCAAATAAAACAAAGCTGCTCTTTAATGACATATTCGAAGCAAGTATTTAAAATCTGTCGTTTCTATTTTTACTGTAGTCTTCATTTTTAAAGCAAACAGATCAGACACCATAGGCAACTTTTACACACATAAAAAAAAGTGTACTCATCTCAAAAGAAAAACAAAAAAAACCTCTCTATGTATCACAAACTGTGCAGTGCTGATGTAATTTACCAGGCATCAGTGTGATGCATCACTGATCTGCGAATAAACACCGCAGCCATTTAATTCATATATCTCATCATTTCTATATAATTACGCCGGGTGAACACAGTGCCGCTTTTGATGCAAGCGATCATATCTCACTTGAACAGAGAGTGTCACCCTCTTGACTTTACAACGAGAATTTAGTTTTTTTTTCTCTCTTGGAGCTGAGTGCACAAAGCCTTATTACCATTACATTATGAATTATGAATGACCGCAGCGCTCTATATAAAGGCTCATGTTATTCGTGGAATGTAATATTAAACAGAAAACCATTTAGCATGCCAGGCTGGAGTAGGGGAGATGCTGATTGCTTGAAGACTCACCATTATCTATATGCTCTCGCCATGCTGTGCACAGTATACCGAACATGCACCCACTGTGTGCTGTCAGGAGCACCTGTAGGCTTGTTTCACAGGAGTCTGCAACCAGCCAGCAGTGCAGTTTAAAATCAAACCATCAAATGAGGGAATATGTAACCTCAATGACTTTTTCCATCTGCACGAGTGTTTGTGTCAAATGGTAAAATTTCAAATGGTAAAATTAAAATGTACCATGTAAAATTACAAGTGCGACTGCTGTGTGTTAGAGGAGCCAGCTGAGGAATGTTCAAACAGCGCCATCAACACCTCAGTGCTCACCTAACAAGCGGACTGAAAAGCAGCTAATGGTTTCGCTCTCAAACACAATGTGGTGCGGCTTCATGAAAGTTTCATTACGAGAACAACAAAACAGCTCTAAAGTAACCAAACACAAGACACAAGGTGGTTCAGAAACACTGTGTTCATGCAGCAAATCATATTTGATGTGCACAACAGATGGATTTCTGCCAGTGTTTGGATGCCTTCATAAAATTTATAACTTGTTGTTTCGATCTTGGTGTTTATAAATACTGTCTTGATATTGTCACCACAAAGGTTTTTTGGCTAGCCAGGCAACAGAATATTATCACAACAGCTGTTCTGAGAAAAGTTTTGTTGACTTTAGACTCACACTTTGGAATTGTCAATGTGTGTACAAAGCAAAAAGGTCCAACCTCTGTACTTTTTGGTTTACCTGTTCCCGACCATGATTGTGACCACTTCCTGTTCCTACACACCTGATTGCAATCGGTGTCTGGTGATCAAGCTTTCCACAGTTTGATAATGGCACAGTCATTACAATCAAGAGTGTTGGAGCAGTCAGACCTGCACTGGAAAACAAGGGATTAAACGAGACTTTAACTGTGAAGATGTGTGGTACTAGTGTGACATGTCGAAGATTATCTTTTTATGTTCAGCCTTAAAACGGATGGACTACAACAGCAGGGGAGCATCAAGCTCACCGCCAGCAAGCCAATAACTGTTAGCAACAATGAGCACAGACCCACAGTGCCTGCACAGTTGAACTCTGTGAGAGCTGGTGTGATGAAAACTTGGGGTTTTGCTGAGGCTGCAGATTTGACTTCAATCCGTGGAGCCAAAGCACCTTGTGTCAACAGTGCGAGGCAGCAGCCAAGTTGTAAAGGTGTCAGGAGGGGCTTACCGAGCACACTTTAGCCCCTTAATAGCAGTCACTCATAGTTTAAATTCCACTGCCTATC
>JAUESF010000022.1:7590659-7606009 GCA_032274765.1 Malacoctenus tetranemus | reverse complement strand
GTGTGTGTGTGTGTGTGTGTGTGTGTGTGTGTGTGTGTGTGTGTGTGTGTGTGTGTGTGTGTGTGTGTGTGTTTCACGATGGTTTAATATTGTCCTACATTTAAAAGTTATCATCAGTCAGTATGAAGGATTTTCTGTCATGATGCAGCAAAACAGGTCCCTAACTCTGCAATGTCAATAAAGCTTGTTTGAAATTGCTGATTAGCAATGGTTGCCACTGAACAAACAACAGCAACAATCTGTTTTCCTAATTTAAAAGTCAATAGGCAAAGAGTTGAGATATGAAGGCTGCAAAAAGGTTTTATGCATCTGTGACACCTAAAATGAGCGATGGACTTCAATGAGAGCAAACACACGGTAATGGACCTTACATATATTCAACCCACGAGCACCCATTTTCCACCATTAACACACTACTCCAACTGCTGTCATACAACATGCCCTGAGAAACCTGGGTGAAGCTTTGGGTTCAAAGCTTTGCCCGAGGTCACCTTGGCAGATACTTTTGATAAGAAGACCATCGTCTGTCCTTACTGAGCCACAGACACCTCCCAACATCCTCCAAGACAAAGGTATACGTGTGTGAATATATGCAGGAGCATTCTCCCTATTAAAGGGCAAACTTCATCGTGCATTTTCAAAAAAGAGCTTCTCTGAACTTTTCATTCTTTTAAAAATCATTTAAATATATATATGCCATTCTATTATTTCTCTACCCACCAGTTTTATTTTTCACATTCATACTGTAATTACTTTACTAAATTGATCTACAATTAAGTGTGTGATTTATGCTCGTCCTCACCAAAGCAGGCTAAGATGATAGCTTGTTCCACTCTGCAAGCACCATCTCCAAGCAAGTATAGCTTTTGTTTTCTTACATTATTTGATCCAGCACACGCATTCCAAATGTTTCCTGTTTTCAATCACAAGTGATAGCAAAATAAAAGAAATAGCAATGTCAGTTATTGTGCTTTCATTCAGGACATTACATGCTATGGATAAACAGCAGTCTGTTGAACACAGATTTAAACAAACAAACAAAAAAAAAACACTTTGGTTTTATTGTGCATCTATGCCTTTTTAAGTAAGCAAATCAGAAGCACTGTTTTGACATGGAGTGCAAAGTTTCAGGCTGCCTTCATATCCACTGAAAACTGATCACTTGCACAGTGAAATCATGCCACTGTCCTGCACTGGACTACACATAGTAGGACTTTGCCGTTGCTGATCACAGCGCCTGCATTAAGAGTTTGGAAGTGGGGGGAGTTGTGTCGCCGCAGCATGTCAGTGTGATCTCTTCGTGGAGTGTCAGCTCTCATTTTTCAGCTGGAGGGGCGCAGATGGATAAAAGTACATCGTCAAAGGGTGTCGTACACTGAAGATTATTTTTAGAAAAGAAGTAGGTTGCGTGACACTTTCAGGCCATGACATTGATAAAAACACGTGTATTTTGAACAACACTGCTTGATCGCACAAAGTCTCGTGATTTAAAGTGTGTGAACCATTATCATTGCAGTGCCACAGCAACATCTACTGCAAAAGTGCTTTACTTTGTGGGAGTAAAGGTTGGTGTTGCTTATAGTTTGAAGGGTTAAGCCATGCACTGTGATTACCAAGCTGCTGTGTGTAATTTTCACATGAGGCAACACGGGAAAAAAAAAAGCTAATTTAGGCAACCAAGTGCATAAATATCATTGGAATTGATAACGGTTGTCCCAAATAGCGAGTACCTTAATTTGATATGGGGATTTAATAATATATTATAGCCAGTGTACTGACACAGTATATGTCAGTGTACTCACACATATGCATTTGGGAGAAAGTATGCACAAGTGCATTCACAGCTCAATAATAGTTGCTTTTCTGTGATCTGCAGCAAAAAAAAAAAAAAAAACAACCCCCCAAAAAAACAGGAGGTAAATGTTAAGGGGTTAATGAGTTGTGTAATCATTGCATGAATCATCATGAAGCACTGATGTGCCTCCTGCGGAGTCTTTGCAAAACCACTGACTGTAAATCTCATTAGCAAATCTGAACTGGAAAAACAACAAGAACATTAGAAAGAGTACACAGCAGTATTTTGTCATTAAAAAGTCTTTGAGGGAATCTTTGTTATGATGGAAGTGACAATTTTTATTTTATTTTTCATTAGTTGGTTCTTGTAAAGAGGCCGCCTTTTTGTGCTGTGTGTCTTTGTGTTGCTGCTATAAACAGTTGTCTGCCCATATCATGATTTGTGCCACCAACTGACTGTCTTACATTATTTTGTTTTGATGTTTTACTGCAAAAAAACCCCACCAAAAAGTCAAATCAATTCTTGCCTGTTTAAAGTTCACCTCGTTGGGATAGAAGCAAATGTACAAGTGCAATAAAGTGTCCACTTGCAGAGTTTTACAAAACAAGTCTGGTCAGAGCGATTATATGTCTGTTTCACAATAGTCATGATTGTGTTAACCATCCCGACAGATTTGGATGCAAAAAATAAAAAATCAACTTGACAAAGTTAAGTTTCAGTCATAAAACAGCCAGCGCCATTTCTTACATGTTATGGAGCAGCTTACCCACTTTATACTTCAGTGGGTTTAACATGTCGACTGAGACTCCTGCCAACTTGCTAGATTTTAAAACCAGAGTTAAAAGTTCACCTGCCAACCTCAAACTCAGCCGCTGCAAAGACAACAGTGCAAACAAGCTCATCAACCATTTTCTGCCCTGTGCGACAGTTAGCAGCACATCCATAAATCCACCTTCAGACTTCATAAGTGGGGCCACAGAGAGAAAACGATAGCCATCATTACTCTGTCTTTAGCATTGACGGTTTCAGTGAATACCTGGCTCACTTTGTTTTTTAAAGGACTAGTCCACTGAGTGATAGATTGATGGACTGAACACTTTGAAAGACCAAAACAAGCCGTCAGCCACTGTCGACGACATCATCTTTCAAGTGAATAGAGCAAAATGAGACCAAAAAGCTCATTCACACATCCGCCAGTACATCTGCTTGAACATTTCAGACTGCACATCACTCTCTTGTGGTGTTTTTAGCACCTCTATCAAGCCTTTTCAAAGCAGCTCTCTAAGAGCGCTGTGGACACAGCTAATGCAAAGAAGAGTCCACAAGTGATTTTATTTCGAATAAAATATCAAATGAATCAGGGTTCTGTTGACCTTGTTCATTATGGAGATAGCGTATGGGGTGCCTGGGGAATTCATATTTGTCACAGTTTGCTCCTGAGTTCTTGTCTCTGCTCCACTCGCTAAACAATTAGTCAACAAGTCAGGAATCCGTGGGTGTGTATGTTTGGAAAGTACTTTCATAAATGGAGAAGGGCATGAATATTAAATGCATCCCAGATGCTCAGCTTGCTGCACCTTACACGCACTTACCAGTTAAATGGGTTTGCATTTCATTTGCAGTCCCATTTAAAATGCAGTCTCTCTCGCGGAGGAACACCTGGTCTTATTAGTATAGCGCACAAATCCACATTTTGCCATCTGCAGCAGTGATGTCAGCACCTCAGTGGGTAACTATTCCCACCTCTACATCTCCCAGAATCACTGATATTAGATGGAAGAAAGGGAGCTGATGAAGAGGGGGAAGAGCAGAATGAGAGACAGAGGAGATGGAAATCCCTGCAGTGAGAGAGGTTTCATACTGCTGGAGGCTCCCTTGAGAAAATAGTCTCGGAGCAGCGAAAATAGAGTGGGGGCCATGTGCAGTAACTCCTCTGTATGCCACTAGCTAATTATCAGTCCAGCAAGGAGCAACCAGCTGTTCACATCCACCACACGCCATTAAACTAATAACACACATTAGCATGGGGGACATTCAACTGGTATCTCAGAAAGACGATGCATTTGTAACAACAGATGGGAATATTTACATTACAAGTCTCTACTGGAGGCCTACAGGTAAGATATTAGTCTTGTTCTTGAAAGAGAATCAAAGTGGAATTGCTGATTGTAGTGGCTCTGTGGGGTTGGCAGGCAGGCACTTGTTACTGCAGTTTTCAGGCATATGAAGTAGTTTTACAATCAGAATCATTTTACGTTGTAGTTTTACTATATTTTAAAGAATTTTACTGTACAGAGTGTGTGTACAGGATTCACTGTATTTTCTAGGCCAGCATAAACAACTGTTTTTGTGCTATTTTCAGCCACGGAAATTACTTTTTTTTTTTTTCTTTTCCAAATGGCTTTCAAGCCATAAACAGGTACATCACAATAGATTGATTTTCCATTGGCATTGCCAGGATCCTGCCTGTATGCAGCTCCCCGGGCCACTAATTGTTGTTTGTGCTGTATTTCGCCAGCTAACAGAGAGCACATGTCTAATGCTGTCATACTATTAGAGGGCCCATATGGACCCCTATTGATCAGATGTCAGGTCACTGGGAGGTTTCACAGTTGCAAAAGGCATGTATAGGAATAAAGAAAGAACTTGCGATAGACTATACCTGTAAAAAAAAAGAAAAGCTACATGACATGATTTTTTTTGCCTATTTCTTACATTAGCTCACATTTGTAACGTAAAAATAACAGCCTTAGCAACTCATAAAAATTGTATCTGTACAATTTATTTAATGAGAGTATGAATTCTGTGAGATTGATTGCCATTTATGAACAATTACTGGCACCAAGTGGGTTGTGTAATGTTTTATGACCCATCAAAGTTGAGGTACACTCAATGAACATCTGATCAGAGTCCAATGCACTTTGCCAAAATAGTACTATCATCTGTCTTAAAATTAAAAATGTTTTCAGAAACTATAGTTAACAGCAATTTGCATCAGTATACAATTTGATGTTTTTGCTCGTGTGACAGTATGCTTTTAAACTCAACACGTCTATAATCAGATGTTTCAATCACTGCACTTGTTTCGCAGTGTTAATTTGTCTTTTTTCAAGCGTGTTCTGATGTAATCTATTTGGTACATCCTTTGTGATAACCTGAAGTTGATGCCAGAAAAAGTAATTTAACTGTGTTGTAAAAACAATGAAAATATTGTCACAGAAGGGCCACAATTGAGTAGCTCCAAGCCTGAGGGTGAGTGTAATTGTGGATGTTTACACTTGACAACTTCACTCTTGAGTCTGACACAGTTTAGTGACAATCAGTCGGCTGTTGCCAATTTCTTTAACTTGCCACACTTCCTCAGTGCCTTCTGAGTGCAGTCGAACTGGAGTTTTTGTCATATCGCACAGTGTTACTGCGTAAAGCTGGCTCAAAGCTGAATCGTTTAATACCAGGCTCAGAGCAGTTAATACCAGCAAGCCTGGCTATGCTGTCGCTGTGCTCAGACTACACCGACTCTAAGTGGATACAACCATGCAAATGCAGCTGAATACTTGTTACAAATAATAAAGATGATTTTCTTTAAAATTTCTGCTTGCCAAGCAGTGGTGGTAGCAGCTGGCGGCCAGCTTTGCTTTAGGGGAGGGTAACCAAATTATTTTAACAACACAAATATCAGCAAGTTTCATGACAAAGGTGCTACATTCAGTACAAATGGCAGACACAACATAATGCATCAGGCAAAACAGGCCAACGAGGAGAAAATGGACATGAGTTTCTTCAGTTTGAAGCATTTCGTGGGCAGTGATGCTGACCCTGTCAAATTTTTTTGATTGTAAAGCTCAAATAGCTTCAAGAGGGAAACATGCACCAGTCAAACTGATTAAACAAGCAAAGAGGAAAAAATTAATGGGAGAATATTCCATTTTAAAGCCAAAATGTTGCACTGTTCACTGTTTCACTGATTGGTTTGTTTTATCCCAGTGCAATCTCTCACACAGCATTTCCTTTATCTGTCCTAATGAAACAAGACTGGGGCCAAACCTCCCATATGAATGTTCGATGCATAAAGTGCTGGAGGGAATTTAATTTAAAACAAACCTGTAAACTCTGAAGTGGTTGAGAGAAATTATTAGAATGTGCAAAATGACACAATTTACCGGAGCATGTGCATAAACACATTTTCTATTAGTAGGCTGCCTGAGAATTTGACTATTTATTCAAATTTTCTCTGCAGCAGGTTTTCCAGTCATCCTGGTTCTTGCAGTGACACGTCATCTCTCCTGTGCCATTGTTTGCCTGAGAGTACTGTAAAGTCAGTTAAACTACACCAATTAGGAGACTGAGGGGAGGAAAGAGTTTTGAAGAAATATTATTTTGATCATTTTGTAACAGTTTTACAATTCAAAATCCTCCTTGGAGGATTTTATTTTTTGAGAAAGAACAATTATTTGGTCCTGAATGTTGAATGACAAAAATGTTCCCATGTCTGCACTCTGCGTACGTTAACTTCAAGAGGCAGCTTGTTGTGCATGGTATAAAGTATGAAAAGCGTGTGCTAACTAGCAGTTTTCCCTTGTGAAAAATACGCAATAATTGTTATTCTTCCGGAGAATAGTTAAGTTAGTTGCCATATGACAGCATCTGGGTTTCAGTTATCTTAATTAGACATCTGAGGACAGTGAACTATTCCATTTCACACTGATGTGTATTAATGTACAAAGCTTAAGGTGGTCAAATCTCCTAATCACATTATGCATTATCAAAACTGGTGCTGTTGATATTCAATTAATGAAGTCATTCATTCATACAACTTAGTCCCTTATTACGGCATAAAATCCTGTTTATTACATTTGATTCATATGCCAAAGTGTCCCTTCAGGCCTTCTCCCCACTCCAGCTCTATTTGCATGTCTAAAGCAGCAGAGTCATTAAAAAGCAACCAACCACAGCGACAGTCTCAGTGCTGAGTACTTCCCTGGAGCTGCTGAAGCATCGTCAGCCTTTGGAGAAAGCGAATCAGAGACTCTCTGCAGGTCCCCTATGGGAGGAGAAAAGAGCTCTTATTCTAACTTGGTGGAAAATGCCAGCACCCACAGGGGCACTGTTACACACAGCTGGGACATAAAGTATCACAGGGAGACCCACAATCCACCAGCAAACTGAGACCAGCATTCGCATTTCCCTCGCTATTCACCACTGCCATCAGGCTGACTCATCCACGAAAGTCAATGAATCTCTTCCCCCTGCGCTGTAGCAGGGCTGTTTGAATGTCTGAGCCACTGGGCCGCGTACTACAGGATGCGGTTTATAGGACTACAGGGTAAAGTGGATGGGGTGAGACAATGTGGAGCTATGAGATGCACCCTCTAGGCATGCCTGAACTGAAACACTTTGGCACACACGTCGCACTGCACACAGTAACTTGCTCATTCAACGTTATCACACTGCTCTATGGTCTTTGCCCTCTTAATGCTTGAGTATTTGGAGTTCATGTCCCATTGTGAAGGTCTAATGTAGTTTAGATTCAATTGACTAACTTGTTACTGTACATGTTTAATCTATTCTGTGAACTTCTTGGCCAGAAAAATGTAATGCTGTATGGATTGGCCTTTTTCCCCAAAGTGCTACATGTACTTTAACTTCTACCGAAAAACTCTGTATGAATAAAGAAGTGTAAAATGATGGCCTTCTCTTTAAATCAAAATGAATCATGTGCTCCTGCTTTTATCGTAATAGGATGACTAAATTACTCAAAGCTGCTTTTTCCAAGATTCTTTTGAAAAAGTAGTGCTCGTACTACTCAGAGATACATGGATTCACGTTATTACACATCTGAATCAGCAGAGGATTGCAGGAGCTCAAGCCAAGGCTTAGATTCATCACAGTAAAATTGTACTGCTACAGCTAATTACAGGGCACGGACAGAATACTTTGAAACAAGAGGCGTATGTAAAAATGCTCTATTACAGGCATTCATGAAAAGCTTCCACTTTATTTCAACCATGGCCCTAATTTCCAGAGGAGCAGAAAAATGTATGCTTCCCATCCACAAAAGGTCCCGCTTCACTTGGAGGAGCCCCCTTCCCCACCACTGGCTATTTGTCTCCTCCCCTACTCCCACTGCCTCACTATGCTCTTTACCTCACTGGCATTCAGCTTAATAAGTTAGCGTGAATAGCTGTGACCGAACATAATGCCTCAGACCTGCTAGCAGGCTATAAATGCAGCCCTATTGGTGAAACCATAATTACATTCAGGGCAGACTTAGCTCTAGTGAGTGTGTTGCTGCAGGAAAACGGAGATGGTGGATAGCAGGAGGTTGGAGGGTGTGTGTGTGTGTGTGGGTGTGTGTGTGGGTGTGGGTGTGGGTGTGGGTGTGGGTGTGGGTGTCTTGTGAAGAGCTCCCACTCCATTAGCTGATTGAATTGGAA
The DNA here is from genome assembly GCA_032274765.1 of Malacoctenus tetranemus. Classification (NCBI taxonomy): domain Eukaryota; kingdom Metazoa; phylum Chordata; class Actinopteri; order Blenniiformes; family Labrisomidae; genus Malacoctenus; species Malacoctenus tetranemus. The sequence continues at coordinate 7,597,780 of JAUESF010000022.1, read as the reverse complement.
CCCAGTCCTGTGCACAAGCAATTGTTTTGCTCACATCAAATACAAGGGAGATGTAAACATCTCTGTTAGGAGGCTGAAGAAAATGTCATATGGAATGCATTGATCCACCCAACAAGCCTACTTTCCCACCTAGCAGTGAGACCGAGGTAGTCTGTCAACAGAAGTGGTTGCGCTAGTGCACTTCTCGATGCTGGTGATGTTTTCTTATCATCCACCCCATGTTTTTCGTGAGCCAGAGTGAAGGCCTAATGGACCATAGCATGCTGGTCTAGCTGGCTGGTTGTCTTGAACAACACATCTCGCATTAGGATCCAACATTTACTCAAGTGCAATGTCAGATTTAATAAAAGATATATATACTTGTACCGACTCCAGTGAGGAGAGTGGTGTGAGGAGAAGGAAGGAGATGAGAGGCTTCACAAACCCTAAGTGTTCCTCTTTTTTTGTATCCAGGTCAACAGCCAAGATGTTTCTTTTCAGGGAGTGGGGGAAGGGATGCGGAAAATATAGTTTGTAGTACACTGTTAAGCGAGCAGTGTTGTGCATGCTGGATAGTGCATGTTTTTTGTTGGGTTTCTTTTTGTCCTGGATAGGAACACATGTGCCTGACAAAGTTTGGGGAAAAAAACACGCCACAGTGAGATGTCTTGGCAACATTGGCAATTTTCTCATCTGCTCATTTGTTTATGGGAGAGTGGAAGTAGAGAAAAGACCTTGGAGGCTTAACGTGACCCACACGTGTGAGTCAATGTAAGCAAGTTGATGATCACACGACAGCGAAGTGCAATTAGGATGTACCAAGCCCTCCATATTTGTCCATCCACTATAGGAGAAAAGTTGACAGCGTAACCTTAGGTTGTGCTTATAGGTTCCCTTTTTAAACTTTGCAGCAGACACGCTAATTATCCTCTTTGCACATGTTACCAGGAGTCTGACAAAGCCCCACTTGCCACGGGTTTTGTTATGATTGCAGTTTTGCCGGCATCTGCATTTCAAAGACCCGCCACCTTTTTTTTTTTCCTTTTTGTCTCTCGCTCTCTTTTTTTTCTGAAATAACTAACCCCAACGAGATCTCTGTCATCCCTGGTTTCATTGCACAAACCTGAATGGCTTCGTGCTGCATTCAAACAGTGTATCACTTACTTTAATCATAGCAATCATATACACATTATTCTTAGCCTTTAGATTGTCTCAGATTAGAAAATAATTGGTGTAGTTCAGCTGACAGGAGCTGGCGAATGTATCACTCCTGTGGCAGAGGTGTGGTTGCAGAGGTTGGACATCATTTAGCATGACAGTGGCTGAATTTACCTGAACAATGTCATCAGAGAGCGGACTTGTTGTTTGAAGAATCCTGGGATATGCCGACGCATTAATGAGCAGATACGCTTGATCTATTCAGGACGTCTCTTTCTGATGTTGAGTGGCAGCGTGTTTTGCACCGTCTATAACTCAACTGTCTCAAATAGCTATTTTTTTCGTGTTCATGTCCTCTCTGGTGATCACTAAATATTTAATGAGTGTAAGACGGTGAGTGAATTTAGAGTCATCTCATCATGGATGTTCAAGCTTTCATGTGGAAAAGTAGATACATACAATGAAAACCAGTTGATGTATTAAATATGTTCAAACAAACAAAAGACGAACGCCTCAAGAGCGGCTCTTCACATATAGGAAGACAAGTAAATAAAAACAAAAACACAAAGCAAATAGAAAAATATTTTTGCCTCACTGATGAAAGCAGGAGCACATGTGTATCATCATGTCACAGCTCGGAAAGAAAGCTAGTGTTGCAGCCTTGATGGTAATAATTGGAACCTCCAGGAAGTGACAGGTGGAATTTGTCTCCTTTTCAGATCTGTCATTGAGGATCTGTTGTTCCCTTTTATGTTTAAGTATTTAGTGTCATCATGCCAAGATCTAAAGGAAAAAGAACAAGAATAAGAACTTTTAAAAGAACTTTCAGGGGAAAAAAAGGAGTCGTAAATACCTTTGACTGTGACAGGCGTGAGAAAAATATTCAAATGACTTGGGGTGAACCTTTCTACCATGAGAAAAATTAAGCATAGGAATAAATGACTGCAAGTTTATGTAGAAAAGGCCAACTCAGAACAAATGGTATCTCTCATGCAAGAATTATCCAACATTGCTAAAACAGATCTGCACATTGCTTTTCCTAGTAGTATGAATGTAATGCTCCTCCAACCATGAAAAAAGCTAGAATTTTAAATGCATGCCATCTGACCTTGACAGCATTGAAAACATTGTGTGTTGCTTGCATGGTACATATTTGTTTCGGACCACAGATATCTCGTGGGGTGAAAGATCATGATTCCTGCAGTGAAGCAAAGATGTGGAAATGTTCTGCTTTGGAATCGCTTCACTGCCTCTCAGAATGCTTGAATTCTTGGATTCTCCAATAAATCTTCCATCACATCAAAGACTGCGTGACAATAATATGAAGGCATTTTTTCCACCCATCTGGGTAACAAAAAAAAGCTTGCAGGGTCTTTAAATGGCCACATCAGGACAAACAATGTGTTTGCTGCTAAAATGTAGGATTATTTAAAATGCACATGCCATGCTAGCAAGCACACACAGACATACAGCAAACACACACACACACACACACACACACACACACACACCTGATAGCCTGACTGGAGTCCAGTTGATACTATTCCACCACATAGACCATTTATTATTTAGCTAATGAGCTAACACATCCACAAGAGGCTAGTTTAAGGCATTAGGTAGAACCACAACTGTAACTACTTGTATAAACACCACAAAAAGTCGGAAAAAGTAAAAAGGCCTCACGTCCTGTTGAAAGTGAAACTCCAAAATATCGAAGATTATCAACACTCACCAATAAGATGTGATGAAGCCACCTGCACCTGCGGAATGTTCAAACTCCAGAGTGAACAAATGAACTGCGCCAGAGATCCCCAAATGGCAGGAGGTTATTGCGCATGCGCAAACTTCAAAAGTCTATGCTTTTCCCATGATTTATTTTTTCAAAATATTTTTATTTAAATAAAAGACAATGACTAAATCTTTGACAAATTGTGTTGAAGCTATGCAAGTCTTTTGTTTAGCATTAGAAAACAACTATTTCTGAGAAAATATTTAGAAAAGTATATGTAACATTTAGTCGAGGTCAAAATCACTTGTTTCAGTGTGTGCAGCAGATGTGGGTGCATGCTACGAGTTTCTGTGGTTAGTCTGGGGTTGAATTAGCCTGAGGACTGGCAGGTGTTTTGAGCCAAAGTGCTTAGATAAAATAGCAGTTCTCTGCCATTACTCAGCAGAGATCAGGAGTGCACCGTCATATTTAAACAGGATGGGTCACAGGCTGCAGTTGATAAGATGTTTATGATTCCTTGTGGGGAAATGTAATTAAGTGACGGTTCTTCTGGGTCTCACCCAGTCATCTGTGCTTAAAAATGAACGTAGTCAGGCAGTGGCCCCTATGGGCTGTCATCTGTAAAACAAAGCCGGTGTTGCTCTGGAAAGCCTCACTGTATTTTTTTGTTCGCCCTCTCTTTGTAAGGGGCTCAGAAAGTCAGGCTCCCCTCCTGCGTCCTGCCACAGAATACAAATGGCTTTTCTGTTAAGTGTAATGAGTGACTCAGGGAAACACGCTGCAGGTCATGTGTGAAGAAACAGGCACGCACCAGCACACACGCGCAGGTACGCAGGCAGAGTAGGCTGTAATGAGGGAAACATGCACCCGTTTTTCAGACGACCCGCATAGCTTCACGTGACAAATCCAGCCCACCTCATTCATTTACCAGCCGCTCCATGCTGGAAACGCACCAGACCACTTACACGCATCTCTATTGGAGCTGTTAAGTTCCAGGCATGCGGCTGGAGTTGTCGACGGATCGTGGTATGTGCGTGCTGTTGTGACTGTGGGTGACAGGAGGGGGGGACGGGGGAGGCGCTCTCCTCCGCTCTGCTCAGTGCAGGACGCAGGAGACAGTCGCTCTCCAAGGTGCTGAAGTCGGAGCGCTCGCGCCTCAGTCTCGCCCGTCGACGATAAACGAAACATCAAAATAACCTCTGGTTTGAATCGCGGCTTCTCGTGTTTTTTGTTCATTCTTTTTCCAACCCGCTCTAACTTCTTCCGATGTGGATTTCTTATTCACCACACGACCGCTGGATATATTCACACAGACGTGCAACAAGACTGAGTGCTGCTTTCTAATGTTCACCTGCATCGCTGGGAAATACTGAATTGACTCCGGATTGTCAGGGAACGCTACAGGGGATTTTTTTTCTCTCTCTCTCTCGCAGTTGTCTCTGTCTTTTTCCCGTCTCTCGCAGCACCGCATGCCATTGGACGTGAACTGCGAATTTTTCTCCAAAAGGTGAATCCGCCAAGGATAATCATGAGGCAGACCTACTTTTATGTGGATGTCATTTTCATAGCGCCGGAAAAACGGGAGCCAAATCTCCCCAAAGGCTGTTGTTTTTTAATTGCTTTTTAAGACCATCATCACCACGACGCAAGGAGGGGGGATTACAGTATCTTGTGGAGCCTGGTGATTTTTTGCTTTTTCTTTTTTTTACCCTGTGGATAGAGAGAAGTTTTCAATTGCGGAGACGACTATCTGTAATCTGCCGATGCGTTGGGCTTTCTGGCTTCACACTAAGTGGATATCAAGCAATCTGAACGCGGTGAGTTGTTGCTTCATTCAATCACCGTTTCCACAGGCATTCAACTCATCTCTCAAGACACGCAGCTCTAAAAACAAACTGCTCCCGAAGCAGAATGCATATATCTTAAACTGCGGAACTGTCTGGATTATTTTTGAAGTCTGTGCTGTCCTATGCCAAAGAGCTGATGCGTTTTGGGGCGAATCATTGCGCATTTATCAGTGTTTCGGGACATTTGCATGTTACGTGGTTGATTTGAGAGCAGGTGATTGAGGCGACCGCAAAACATGTGCCAGAGAGATCGATGTGTTTGGTCATTGATTGAGGGGGGACGTGAAACACGCTAAAAGGTACCTGTTGTTGTTGGTCTCGCTGACAAAGTTTACATTTGAAACGAATTGGGCGCTTGTTTAATTGTCGGAGCAGGAGAATGGCTGAGGGGAGCCAACACTCCACCCACTCCATATGATTGTTATAACACTCTCCTATGTTGTAGGATGTCAAGCTGTTGCTGTGATTTTGGATGGAGAGAATCATTTGCATTTTGATGCCGCACCAGCGCCGCCGCCACAGAGGCACAAATTCACATGTGCGCCAAGGCTTTTATTTGCCGTCGGGAATAATGAATTGGCCTGGTCAATAGGCTGCAATAACAAATGGCATTTGTATCCAGGGACGGACTAATAATGAAAAGTAGTGAAAGGTGGGGTTGGTTTGTGGGGATGGGAGAAAATAACCACAGCGGAATCATCATCCATCATGTCTTTTTTCCCTTCCCCACTGCAGCCCATTTCCTTGATGATGATGATGATGATGATGGTGATAATGAAGCGCTGGACAGATCCGGAGAGAATACCGGGTGCCTAGGGATGACATCTACACAGTCGCGTTGAATGTGGATGCCAAGGCTGCGGCGAAGGATGGGCCCTCTCCTTTCGACCGCCCTCGTCCTCCTGCTGGCCCTGGGCGCCGTGTCCCCGGCCACGGTGGGTAACCCCGAGGATTACGGCGCGGACGAGGCAGAGCGGACCGCCGGCGAGAACATCGTCTTTGACGACTACCGGGGCAAAGGGTGCGTGGACGACAGTGGTTTCGTGTACAAACTCGAGGAGCGCTTCTACCCAGGACACTCGAACTGTCCGTGCGTGTGCACGGAGGACGGGCCCGTGTGCGACCAGCCCGAGTGCCCCAAACTGCACCCAAAGTGCACCAAAGTGGAACACAATGGATGCTGCCCCGAGTGCAAGGAGGTTAAAAACTTTTGCGAGTATCGAGGGAAGACGTATAAAATTCTGGAGGAATTCAAGGTAAGACATGAAGTCATGAAACAGCTGATGAGTTCCACTCTTGGAATTCTTTCTCAAAGGAGTAAAAAAGCCCATCGAAGGTCATGGGGTCACACAAATTCAAGTAAAGCAACTACTAAGGTTTGCAGACTGAGTATGAAATGCAGCATATGCTCATGCAAATGATAAAAAAAGAGTAGGTGAGTCACAGTGGTGTCATTCTGAATGCAATCACTTAGTCTCATAGCAACAAATGTGAGTCTGGGAATCTTACATCTTCTACAGATTAAACACCTACACACAGCTCCATCCATCCTTTACCTTGTTGACAGTAATGTTTTGGGATTTTGTTTTTTAAATGGAAAACCTAAAACTCTCAGCTGTACAATAGAGTTGTTGGAAGAGGACGTTCGGTTAACTGTGAAGGCTTTGTGCCTGGATCGTTTCTCGATCTACTGGAAACAAAAGTATCATCAAAATGTGTCTATTGGCCGAGGGCAGCAAGATGGCTGCCTCCCAGAGTGATGTCATCCCTCCCTGCCTCATCAGCTGAACATTCATCTGGCTTTATTGAACTGACACATGCTATGACTGTTTTTTGATACTCTGATTTATGGACTCTGAATCATCTGGGGCAGTTTCTCTGTGTCTCCTGCAAAGGGGGTTTCTCCCCATCACACCAGTGTCTCAGTCGCACATATAAAGCATGTCAGTCCTGTCGCGATCACAACTGACGCAGGGAGCATGACAACCACAGTCTGTGTTTTAAATGTTGCTGCCCATGAGGAAACCTCCTCGTTCAAAACCCACACAAGTGGGCTGGGGCTGCAAGTGATAGAAATATAATGTGACACAATGCAGCCAAAACAAGGATAGCTATGGCTCTGTGGCAATCGTGGGATTTGTTTGTTTTGGTGCAAATGATATCAGTAGCCAGTTTCACTTTCTCTACATCCCAGATGTGTCAGCCCTGATGTGGAAAGCAAAGTCAAGAACGTGTGTTACGCTATGTCGTACCAATCTGAACTAAGAGGATTTGGGACTGTAGTTTGATTCGAGACTTGTTTATTTTATACACATAGTGATCTCCAAAGTGGAAAAAGTGTGTGTGTGTGTGTGTGTGTGTGTGTGTGTGTGTGTGTGTGTGTGTGTGTGTGTGTGTGTGTGTGTGTG
>JAUESF010000022.1:7564653-7577833 GCA_032274765.1 Malacoctenus tetranemus | reverse complement strand
ACACACACACACACACACACACACACACACACACACACACACACACACACACACACACACACACAAACACACACACAGGCACGCATGGACAGAACCACCCACAGTAACGAGGCTGCAGAAGCTGCTAGCAGAGAACTAATCCAGGCTGACAGGACACAGTGACACCCTTGGCATTTCAGGGAAGGCCCGCTGTTTCGAGGTTCCCTCAGGGAGACTGGTCAGAATCTGGAAACGAGAGAAATCTCGGTGGAAGTGGACGGCTGAAGGCTAATCAGAGAGGACAATGCGGAAATGTTGTAAACCTCTCACATTTCGGCTTGGAGACGGAGGAATGAGAGCAGATACATGATATCAAAATGTCTTGCAAGCGCTGTGTCCTCCCCATCCACGGTGCAGCTCCTCTGCCCAGGTAACCTCCAAACGCTTTAAAAGAATGGGCAACACTAAAATAGACCCCAATTAAGAGCTGGCGTCTTGGCTTCTATAGTGGAAGTGGTTAAGATGACTGACTCTGGCGATGATTCGTGATGACCCAGAGATCGCTCTGTCGTGTTATACTGAAGGAATCGAATGAGCATCGTTAAAGGTGCTTGTGGGACACGACTCGGTCGGAGTGGGATTTATTCCCACGATGCAGTGCAGGCGCCAAAACCACTGTCGAGTGAACACTGTGGTTGCTGTGTGAAATCAGCAGGGGGGTTTGGCAGGGGCGGAGCGCCTCAGGGCGAGGGAGGAGCACAGACGCACTGGGGGAGTGGTGCGAGGTGATTACACAGCGACTGATCAGAGACGCACCGAGACCAGCAGGAATTAAGGTCATGAAGCAGTGCATAAAATAAAACTGGTAAAACTGAAAGTTTCAACAAGACAGGAAACAATGCCAATGACACACAATGAGCAGTAAACACTTGTGGAAGGTGGGAACAAAACGAACTGAGGGAGCACAATGAAACAGATTGCAGGACTAAACTGGAGGATTATAACAATAGCGTAGTATGACGAAATGTCATTGACAATACTACGAGTAACATGTAGTGTGCTTGGGGGATGATGAATCATTTGAGCTGCACTTGCAAATTGTGGCAAATAGACATCATTACCTTCCAGGAAGCCACTTAGCTGTGAGTCAACCAGTGATTCGGGAATTTAGGGGCTGAGTAGCTCACACCTAATTCAATACTGCAAAATCACCACCTTTCTGCAATCAAATAAGGGTACAAATAAAAAGAGAATAATAGGAGGAAAAAAATGCCAAATCACCCTCACATGGAGATTTTTACTGGACTGAGAACCGATAAATTTTGATGATAAGTCAGAAACCCACATAAAGATTTAGCTCACTAGACAGAGAGATCACTTTTGGATTGTGAAGAGACGGGAGTGACAGGACATATGTCGATAGTTTGTTAAGGTCACAGATGTAACCACCTCCACAAACTAGAAGAAAATCAACAGACTTCAATATTGATTTTGCTGGAGATAAACTTGAATCAACAATGTGTCACTGCAGGGTGACTCGGAAATTTCAGCACCCTCATTTCTTTGATGAAAGAAACTACATTTTTTTTCAGAAATATGTCCTGTTCACAATTATTTGCAACATTTTTGAATTTTTTTCCGGATGCAGAAATGTTTCAAGCACCGGCAGTTTATCAACGCATCTTGTATCCATCTGCGTGTATTTGTTCAGTGATAGTCTCTGCTGGTCTTTCACTGCGATGTGTTCAGGCTCCGTCGGGTTTCCTGGGCTGCTTCTCTGCAGTGGCTGATTTCAGCTCAGCTCTCCCCAAAGGTTTTCAGTTGGATGTAGGTCAGAGCTCATCGCTGGACAGTTTGAAAGAAAAGTCCACCTTTCCCTTTCTCAAACGCTCCTGTCTGCTGCTGCATGTGTGCTTTTGGTAGCTGTGCTTGACGAAAGCAAGAGTTTTGAACACGAAATGATCTCTCATACTGAAAACATTATTCTTCGAACTTGAGGTTTTACATTTGGTTTCTATGTGAGCTGCCTCCAGAACCGGAGGCGGCAAAAGAGCTTGAAGCTGAAGCATGTTTTCAGGAGTAGCAGGGTGGGCTTCTTGTCTTTACAGCAATACCCTAGAAAGCTTCTGGCTTATCCATCAAACTTTTTTGCAGACATCAGGTTGGTTTGTTTAGCGCTGACACTCTTGTTGTTTTTGGCCCTCGTTTCCTGGGTTTAGCATATGGCACAGACAGAAACCAGCCTCAAGGTTGTTCAAGCTTTACAGGAAGCTCTCGAAATGTCTGCTGTGTTTTTCACAAGCTTCACTAAACCTGCACAGATTTCTCTCCTCGGGATTCTTTTGCCTCACATTGCAGATGCTTTCGTTGATTAACTTTTAACCCTCCTCATAAACAACTAAAACAGGAATTTTGAAATTGCTAAATACTGAATCTCTTGTGTTGATTCATTGATCTATTCTGCGTGCTCCAACTAATTTAAGATTACTGATGGCTTCGAGCTGAACTCACCCAGCAACAGGCAAGTTTGTTTGTTTTACCTCTGACACACAATCACACTCGAGGTTACACCAGTGGACGGTCTATCGTCTCCAGTCAACCTAATACAGATCTTTGGATTGAGGAAGTTCCTAAAAACAATTCTGGATGCCCTGCAGGCACGAGGTCACCGAGACTTGTTCATGTCAACATAACTTAAATATCAATTTAGTCCAATAAATGAATTCAGGAGACAGGACAAGAACAACTGCTCTGTTTCACAGAGGGACTCAGTCCAGCGCGATCGGATCCTTGCAGCCGTTTCCATTTTTCTCCTGCTTTTTCTTATGTTTATCCTGTACGACTTCAACTGGACGGGATCATTTGTCTTAGATCGATTTCCATTTTTGATCCTTACATGTCCTGGGGGGGCACGGTTTAGAAGAAACAAGACAGAATTCAGTAATCTCCTGATAAGAAACAGTTTTATTTCTAACGAAATCAAGAAAAGTCTTTGTGCAGAATAAAATACTCCTGTGGGAACATCTCACATCTGACTGTTGACATGTGGGCTTGAAGATACTTTTACCTAAGAATTATTTGATCTGATGTGGAGAAATACACGTTTGATATTTGCTTTAAACTTTAAAAGATTTGAACGCTCGATTTTTGACAGGCTACAAAGGTTTGTGTCAATATCCAGTCATACAAGAATCAGCTTGTCTCAGTCCCACTTTCCTATTATTCATTGTTTGGAGAGATTGCTCTTTTCCTCAATCTATGGTGTGTTCGCATGTGTGCTTGTTCCACTCATTAGACCATCTGTTCCTTGTCTGTACCTGCTTCACATGAAACGGGGGCTGCAGGGACTGGAGACGATCCCAGCCGACACTGGGTGAGAGCAGGGCACATCCTGTAGTGTGACAGTGCAAACAGACAATCAGCAAACCGAGGAGCCACCAACACCTATGGCCAATTCAGCTTCACCGGTCGCTCTAACAAGCATGTTTTTGGACTGTGGAACAGAGCCGGCGTCCTCAGGGAGAATCAGACGGACACACCAAACAGTTCCCCTGAACTAGCAGTGAACCCGTCGCCTCGCTGGCAATCAACAGCACCAAGCAGCATAACACTGTGTCACCCTCGCCGCTTGCTCTGTCCTCAGGAGTGACTGACCTGCGTGTTTGTAAAGCCCCTCGGCTCCGACACGGCCGATTCAGATGAGTCGCCATTGAGCTCTGCGGGAGCGTGAAATCAATCCATTCATTTGAATCAGGTGTGCTGAAGCAGCGCAGGAGAACAAACTGCAGCAACGGGGACGGTTTCACGGGTTGGAGGGCTGCCGCATCTGCAGACGAGCTCCTGCGAGGCCGTGAAGTTTGTATTGTGATGTTGCCTTCGTGTGATTAGAACAAGAAAAATCAAAGGTTGAATTGGGCCCTTCTGGAAGTAGATTCTTTTTAAAGCAATGGAAAAGCCTGAGGTGGCACTGATTGCGAGAGGGCTTTGATGCTAGTGAAGAATGTTTCAACTAATTAGCTCCAATTAATCACTGATGTGGTAGGTCACACACACCTGGATACTGAGGACCGCAGGCAGCTCAACTGTGGAAATGCAGCAAATCAAATGGCCTAATTCCATTCAACATCCCAGAACAATAAAGTGACCCCAGTGTGCTTCAGCTCGAAAGGAAACAATGCATCGTGCTGCTCACGAGGTTCTTGTTATTTGGTCGAAGCTTTTCAGTTTGTCTCTTTTCTTGGTGTTTCTGCCTGAAAACACCATCAGAGGGAGGAAGGCAGCACAATAGACCAGGCAGCCAGTGGGAGTGCTTATCTCAGTGCTCCACATTCATTGAGTCCAACTGATTCAGCCATAATCTTTATCGTGAATTATATACTGTAAATTTATCAGGGAGTGTGTAATTATATAAATCCCAGGAAGCAAGTTCTAATGAGCTGTAGTCTGAAAATGACCAGTGTTTCCCAAGCATAATGGGATTAAACCGTTTCCAGCTCCGCCACGTCTGTCCTGTTAGACGGCTGTCAGATGAAGTGTGTTGTAGGAGATATCACAGTGCAGCAGTGCTACACAGCTGCTTACAGTACGGGGAGTATATTTAGAACGACCTTCTCTGTGCATAAACTGCAAATCAGGCTGTAACAAGGCTAAATATGCATGCACCTCTCATCCTGTAAACGATGACAGCTCGATGTGCTCGGGTAGTCCTGAAACAGGACAAACATTTTCTGACTTCACAAAATTTTATTGGCCAGGAAATGATGGGAGGCTTGGGCCAGTGACCACACGTCCTTCACGTGGTGACAGGGGGGGCGGAAACTGTGTCCTTGCGCCTCTAAACCTATCCGGCCATAAACAATCACACTTGGCAGCGGCGCCGGTCACTCTCTCTCTCTCCTCATCAACCTCCACTGATTTTGTCCTGTAACCGGTGCCAGCTGTCCTGAGGCGGATCAATGAGAGTTAGGACTTGGCGAGGACTCTCAGTATCTCCTCTAAGCTCAGATCAAAAGACTTTTATCAGGTCCAAATGAAGCCGGGGAGTCACCTGTGCGACTGATGGCGCCGCCAGGTATCCAACAGCGTCCTGGACGGACGGACAGATGTTTAAAGACCTCGTGCACTTAAGTTTCACTGCAGAAAAATAAACCCCGCCCCCAGACGTCTCGAGCTGAAGCTTGTAAAGTGTTGAGAGATGATGAACGTTTTTATGTGACTGTTTGAAAGCTTTCAAAATAGACTACTTCTCATAGCAACTTGACATCTTTCTGTGTGGCCGTGTATCTTCAACAGACTTTTTCTCATCATGCAACTCGATTGTGGAGAAAAACGGAGTCAGACATCTTTATGTGCCCAGAGGATTCTGACCTGAGTTAAAAGGAGACATCAGCTGACTGGAACTTTGCTAATGTTACCCAGGATGACCTTTTTTCTTAGCACAGGATCCAGTTCTGTGTGTTGCATCTCCAATTCAGCAGCCACTACTCATCCAGCCTCCTCTTTCAATGCTGGTGTCGCCACCAGATGCACCAATGCATATTCTACAGACCAAAATGTCCTCTGTAAACACCAACTGTATGTCTTTGTTCTGTTTTGGAGATGAACGACGCAGAAAATATTTAAAGTACGACACCCGGCCGGCAACCGAGGTGCTTTTTCTTCCCCTGATCTGTTTAGTTCTGCACTCAAAACAAAGAAGATTGACTGAGTCAGTGATTAATGCAGTCAACGTGTTCCTCTTGTGAGATGCTGCAAGAGGAGACTGAGAAACATGTGGAGGGTAGAAAAAAAACCTAATGCTGCAAAGCATTAGTCAGCAGAATGAGAGGTTAGAAATCTCCATCAGGACAATTCCCACAGAAGTATGAAGGGATTAACTTTGGTCTGGTAGTTTGGTCTTTTCTTCACGTCGTCTCTTTGGCACCTGTGTTCATCAGACGCACGCTTGCTATTGGAAGCACCACAGCTGGAATACATTCAATGTTTTTCAAGGTTCGTCATCAGCACATCCAATAACCAGCCAGTGGTCCCAGTTCACCATGTGACCTTGTCTTTTATTCCAGTGCTGCTGGTTCCTCCAGTTGTTTTTATCCTTTTTGGTCCTTCACCCGGTTTAGCTCCACATCCTTCACCTCCATGTTAAACTGAAGTGACTGTACTTGTCCTCATAATGGCCCACAAGGTAATCTGCTATTGATTTCTGCTGTTCATTGTCCTTTGTTACAATGGGACCACGGTGAAAGTCAGCCTCCCCTGTGACAGAGAAGGGTGACAGTTTACACTGATGGAGTTTGTATACTGACATCTGATTTCCCCGATTGTATAATCTAAATACAGATATGACTTTATTTTTACTTTGTTCAACATGTTAAACTTTATTTAGAAAGCTGCAGATAGCTGTTTTGGACATATGCTGTGTTGTGAAGCAAACAGCAGATCAAAAACATCCACTAACAATGTTCTCCAATGTTAGCTAAGACGAAGGTTAAGGGTCACACTAACAAAACAGGTGTACAGTGTGACTGTAATAAATATTTCATCAGGATCCTGAGCCGTCATGGAAATGAGTTTCCTCAAAGTTACAATAAAAAACAACAAGCCGCTCTCATGGGGGACACAGTTTACTAATAACACCAGTGATGCCTGAGCTGCGTTCAAGTACACTTGAAAGTCACGACAGTGATGTGTGAACCATCCTACACAGTCTCTGGGCCTCAAAACACAACTTAACATGATCAAGTTACGTTTTTAATCAACTATTGCTGCTCTTGTATTAGTGGGAAAAACAATACAACTCAAAGCTGTTCAAAATCACCAGCTTTCTGTTACATGGAACAAGAGGGTTTGTTTGGGGGTTTTCCCTGTATGCTTGTAAAGCAGTTGCATGACCAAGCTGATAACAACATCAAGTTTTAGATGATTACTTCAACAACTTGGTACCGTTACACTGGTGTACTCCCCTCACTGCATAACACTCGCTCACTGAGAGAGTGGGTGATGATCAGGGATCTTTGTAGCTTGACCCAATCGTGTTTATTGGAGCCGGGAGAGATCCGATATGTGAGCATGCGTCGAGCTTTAGGACAGAATAATACTGATTGTAATTCAAAAACTATGGAATGGAAGCAAAAAAAGCCCTGCAGAGTGCATCACATCAAGAACAAGTATGCAATTCGAAGGCAGCCAATCAGCCGATGATGAATGGGAGTCGGCGCCGTGCTGTTGAAAGAGAGGCGTCCCCGCCGCAAGCCAATCAGAAACAAGTGGGCTTTTAGAAAGATGATGAACTGAGAATTGAGGGGTTGTACAAAGCAGCAATACAAGACAAATAAACAGTGGATCAGGGGGAAGCTTGTGCAGCGCAGCTCTCGATGAGGACAAGGAGAATCAGACAATCAGCCCGGCAGGATTTTCCTGAAGTCGGATGATTGTGCAGATTTACTTGCGGCGGGCCCCTGTGCCAAAAACGCGGCCCCGTCGCAGCTCACTCGGGTCGACTCAGCATACGGTTTCCCGCTCAGGTTGGGAGCATTAAGCGAGGCCGTGCTAAATCAAATTGACTGGGGCACTAAGATGTCCATGAACATTAGCCGTGAAAGCTACTGTGTCTTCAAGAGTTATGGGACATATGAGTTTTTATGACTGCTCGTAGAGGAGTCTTGAATCTGGCAGGTTTTTTAACGGAGCCGGAGACGGAGAGCGATCCAAAGTCACCGTCACACCAATCGAGCTGCTGATTGCTTCATTTAAATGATTAAAACACGGGTGAATTTGTGGCACCTTCTGCCTCCTCGGTCTCAAGAGGCAGTGGGAACAGACACGGAGCCTCGCGTCTCCCCCTGCAGGCACAAAGAAACAAATTAGATATAATAATTTAAGGAGGCATTTACCTATAACTGCCCTGCTTCCTCCTCACAAAAGGTAGCAGCCTTTATCACTCCCTGGGAAGTAAATCCGAACATGCACTCGGGCTAATCTGTCTCTCTGTCTGCTGTGATTATCAGAGGCAACGTGGGCTTGGGGTGTGCCGGCGCAGCACGTAACACGCCTGCTCAAGGAATCAACACGGAGGGATCCACATGTTTAAACCCACTCCGTGTTTCAAGGATGAATCGGACGTCAGAGCTAATCTGAGTCCTTTAATGGTTTGGAAATCGATGCAAGTATGTGTGAGGAAACTGTAAGGCACTGCTGAGGAGTTCTGTGGCCTTTTCATACAGACCGGCGTGATTAACACCGTCCTCCCTGCTGCCTCTCAAAGCAGCTTTCTCCCTCTCTCTCCCTCTCTCTCTCTCTCTCTCTCTCTGTACTCTTGCCTCTCTGTACTGCCAAACCAGCGCCTGGCAGGCTTCTCTGCTCGCGCTGCATTAGGATGCAAAGCGCTCCATGTCGAGGGAGAAGGGGAGACTAACAAAAGCGCTTTAGTGTTGCAAAAACAAGCCCATCGGTGCATGCCCGTGAAAAGATCTGTACGTCTGCTCTGACTCTCCCTAACTCCCCGCAGCTCTCCGCATCACTCCACCACCCCCTCTCTGCAAAGAGAAGCTCTCAGGAGAGGCACATCCCTTCTTTTTTTCTGTTTTTTTTTGTGTGTCGTTCTCATTCCCTCTTTCCTGTCTCCCTCTCTCCGTCTCCCTTCCCATGCGGCAGGTCCAAATTGCTTTGCCGGAACGACGATCATCCCAGCCGGAATCGAAGTGAAGGTGGACGACTGCACCATCTGCCGCTGCCACAACGGGGACTGGTGGAAGCCGGCGCAGTGCTTGCGGCGAGAGTGCCTCAACGGGCAGGCGTTGTCATAGAGAGACTCCGCCGGGAGACGGCGGGAAAGCTCAGGCAAAGGCTCTGCCGACTGCGCCAATTTTGTATGATTGACAGGGCAGGAGCACAATTCCTTATGAAGAAGAAAGAGAGAAACGACAGACCTGAGACAGCAGAGAGGCGAGGAGACGCTCCCACACCAACACAGAACTCGGCCGGTGAGAAGAGGACGGGACCTTCCTCTCTCCGGGCCGTTCCCCCGTTCGCCCCCCCCCCGGTTTGAATCATCGTATATTTTCAGACGTCGACTCGCTTGACTCGCTGCTCTCACGTGGGGAAAGTTTCTCAAGCTCCTCGGACTCTTTTTTTCTTTTTTTTTTCCTAACCACTGGCAAATGTCGGATTGCTCACGTTGATTTCCGTGTGTACGCCATCGGCTTGTTGTACGTGTCCGTCACAATCATGCAGGTGTTGTAAAAAATTTCCAAGAGCAGGAAAAACAAAACAGTAAGCACACTTAACGGAGTTCTTTTGGGTTTTTTTCCTCTTTTTGTTTCATATAAAGAGTGACACTGACGAAAGCACTGCGACGGTGTTTGTTGAATTTCACAACTTCACTCTAAAGAGCTTGTTTACAAGATGCACATATTGTGTCCTCATGAAGACTTTCGATGGCAGGAGTTCACCTCTAACACGCCATGCTACGGTCCTATTTTGCAAAATGCTATTAAATCCCCCCCAATCCTCATTTTTGTACTCCAACATACCATGTTTCTTTTTAACGTCGTGTCTCCATGTGTGGCAGCACAAGCAAAAGGGGGAGTGGGCACCACCTGTGGTTGGAGGACAGACTGGTGGCAGGAGGAGCGACGCTTTTGTGTTGGAAGCAGGCAGAAACGTGCAGCGACGCTGTATCGGGAAGAAAGCACTTCAGGCCAATCTTTTCCAGCTCAATTGCTTTTATTGTTTTCTCTCGGAGGTCCGTATCCTTGCAAATATTCCCCCTAACTAACTGCTTGAACTTGTTATCAAAGCAATTAGCCAGCCGAGAGCGGCCCCGCTTTAATTTTCCTTAATCAAGGAGTATTCTGTGATAAATCATCCAGCTGGGTGCTCGCCGCCGCCGCAGCCCTGCACGCTGGGCACATTCAGCCTGCGACCGGCAGGGACAACAAAGGAAGGAAATGGTGCACGTGTCGCGATGCTTTTAAAGCAGCGTTCACGGGTGCGTTGTCCACGGGAGCCTCCACGGGCACGCCGTTCGTTCAGCCGTCTCACGCACAGCGTGCCGCTCTGCCGCCAGCGAGCCGCTCCAACCCGACAGGCTCGTTAAGATCCAGAGTTTGTGAATGGCCACGCCCACAGATCGGATTACCAGTCGCTCCGGCCGCGTCGGCAGAACGGCGACAAGTTAATGTATTGCGTTGACATTTTTCCAGACCAGAGTGGTCCTCAAGCAGGCCAGTCTGAAAGGGAAAGCGCGGCCAAGCAGGTCCTAAAACACCATGTTTTTCCGATGATAAATACGAGTCATTAATCCAAAAGGTGAATTTCCGTAAAGCTGGCGCCATTCATCACCAAAATTTTTTCCATTTCCAGAAAATCCGCTCCCGTTAACCTTTTAGACCCGGTTCCTGGGCGGTGATGGATGGCCTGCTTAATAGCAGCTCGCAGCGGTTTGTAATGAAACAGGAGTGAACGCAGGATAAAGACCAATAACTAAAGAGGGGCGGGGCCTCTAGGAAAGGCAGGGAAGGCTAAACACACAGATAGAGTCAGAAAAACTGGGAGGAGGCGAGTAAATCTGACTGTTTAGGTGCAACACACCGGGGCGCCGGTCATCTTTAATATTAAGCTACAGTGATTTAGTGTCTCTCGGCGTGAAAAGACAGACCTCATCTATCTGGCTTGAGGTCTGCGGGCTCATAAAACAAAACTGACACGAACGGTTTATCAGTCACGGCCTCATTGGTCCAGACATTTTAGAATTATTAAAAAGAGCGTCGTTCATCTTAATTACTTTAAATGCCACGTAATTATTCAGCCTACACATGCATCCTAAGGGTTGTGGGGGGGTGGGGAATGGGGGGGGTGGTTTATTGGGTAGCAACAGACAGAGAGAGTAAAGTGACTGTGCCAGTTGACAGGGCTCAGAGGCATTGCTGCCACCACAGATGCCTTATTGCTACTGCTCCAGATAAGATTCACAAAGCGCGGCCTTTGGCGCGCGGCAGAGTGAGCAGCCCCGACCGCTCCAAGTGCTACTTTGTTTCACTTCTGCGCGCGGTGGTCGACTGTAATGTATTATTCAGAAAACTGCTTATTGTCTTATCCCCACCACGTCCCAGAGACAGCCGGCAGGATGACCGAGGACGACAAGGACGGAGGTCGCTTCAGTCACAAGCGAAAAATTCAATCTGCAAATAGCTCTTAAAAAGAAACAACACAGCATCTGTCAGGAGAAGCGAAACGAGGGGCGGCGAAAATGGCAGAAGCTGTAAAAAAACCCTCCATCCTGACGGTGAAGTGACGCATCGCGACACACGTGGTGGCTTTGGTTTCCGGGTCGGACTCGCGAGCGTCCCTTTCAGCGCAACTGAACGAGACAGGTCATGTTCATGTTCTTTGATTCATCAAGCTGCTTTTATCACCCCACTGGTGAACAGGAGGGGACGCGGAGGGTCAAGTGGGGTTTCATCCCAGAGCTGAACGGTCAAGTTCGATCCTCCGCCTGCAACAGAGCCGAGCAGCCCAACCAGGCAGCCCGCTGAGAGATACTGAGTCTAACTGCGAAATGCAAATTCAGTGTTGGTAGTACAGTTGAAGAAAGCCAAGGAACTTGGATGGCAGCATGCAGTGGGACTGGTGCATGTATATAAATATATATACACACCGCACTGTGGGTTTCCTCAAATAGAAAGATCTTATTGAAAAACAAGCAGGGCGGATCTGAAACTACATGCGTTACCAAACTATAAAGAGACGTGTGTGTGTGTGTGTGTGTGTGTGTGTGTGTGTGTGTGTGTGTGAGAGAGAGAGAGAGAGAGAGGGAGAGGGAGAGAACAGGCTGCCGTTCCTCAGCAGAAGCGTTAATCCAGCACACAGCCACTGTCCTCCGACTGTGTGCGTCTCAGAGAGTCTCCACGCGGGCGAGCCGGGAGGAAATCACATTTCCCCTTGCAAATACGTGAAGCCGCACAGTTTCAAGGACAGATCCACTGCGCCGGCTGTCTTTGTTCATTTTTTTCTGCCAAGAACCTTTCCGTCTGTCTGCCTGTCTGTCTGCCTGTCTGCCTGTCTGTCTGTGAGCGTCTTTTCCAATGACTCCACCTGTCCTCCCAGCAGTCAAACCGCAGGCTTGTACATGGGCATTTTTTGTAAAAGGTACACACGGTCGCTTTTTCCACGAGACACCGACTTACTGTAGCTGGAAACTCTGAGAGATTGTGTTTGTTTTCCTTTTTGTTTCTCCCTTCTGTTCTTTTCCTTTCAGCAGCAAAACTGTTACATAAAGTGTGCCTGAAAAACCACCGCTGGTAAAGGAAGAGAGAAACACTGTTATTATACAATCAATTGTATCGTTTTTTTCTGGGGCACCAAGGGCTCGTTGGGGAGGGGGATGGGGGGGTGGGGGCTCACATGGGGGACAGTCTGATTTCTACCACTAATTTGAAACATCCAGAGCTCTGATTGTATATGAACTCATGCTCACACAGGCTGAACCTGAACTCAACAATAAAGGGTCCAACTTCACAGAGTTCAACAGCCCTTGGTGCTCCACGTGTTGTTCATATGTAAATATCTTCAAACGTATAATGTGTATTCTACAAACTGAGGTGGAGTAAAAAAAAACAAAAACGAGTGACTCAATAACGAAGACGTGTATTATTCATGGAGACAAACAAATATTTTGTTAAATAGACTTAAAGAGAAAGTGTTGGTGGCGAATGCGAGTGTGGATTCTTTCCTTTGTGTTCAGTCGGGAGACGTCTTTGGACGCTGGATCCCTTTAAGAAGGCACGGAGGCGCGCCATTAACAGCTCTGAAATGTGCAGTCGTTTGCTGTGAAAAGCACAGCATTTTCCTGGCACCTGAATCAATTGCAGGATGGGGGTGGGGGGCTGCATGCGCAGGGGTGAAACTCAGTGGAAAAAAACAAAAAAAAAAACCTGTGACGCTGCAGGACAAATCTTGAACGCAGCCATGCACCGGGCGCGAGGAGAAGAACAGCGCGCCGAACGAGGACACAAGAATACTCAGGGGACGGGACGTGTTGGTAACCAGGGCATTTTAGGATAAACACAAGCACAATATTTTTGTGGCCTCTGGCTGCAGAAGAACCTAAAAAAGCAGAAGATCGGACCGCTTAATGGGTTCGCAACGCACACTGAGTTCAAGGGCATTACTCACAGGTCCGTTCCTCCATTCCATTTCATTACGA